>CAWVNZ010002192.1:0-86629 GCA_963930735.1 Dioctria linearis
AAGTGCGCCAGGGATTGCCTTTTTCTATAGTAAATTATTCAAAAAATAATTTTCAACTGTCGCAAATTTTAATTGCGCCAGGGATTGCCTTTTCTATAGTAAATTATTCAAAAAATAATTTTCAACTGTCGCAAATTTTAATTGCGCCAGGGATTGCCTTTTCTATAGTAAATTATTCAAAAAATAATTTTTTACTGTCGCAAATTTTAATTGCGCCAGGGATTGCCTTTTCTATAGTAAATTATTCAAAAAATAATTTTCAACTGTCGCAAATTTTAATTACGCCAGGGATTGCCTTTTCTATAGTAAATTATTAAAAACGTAATTTTATACTGTCGCAAATTTTAATACGCCAGGGATTGCCTTTTCTATAGTAAATTATTCAAAAAATAATTTTCAACTGTCGCAAATTTTAATTACGCCAGGGATTGCCTTTTCTATAGTAAATTATTCAAAAAATAATTTTCTACTGTCGCAAATTTTAATTACGCCAGGGATTGCCTTTTCTATAGTAAATTATTCAAAAAATAATTTTTTACTGTCGCAAATTTTAAATATCCCAGGGATTGCCTTTTCTATAGTAAATTATTCAAAAAATAATTTTTTACTGTCGCAAATTTTAAGTGCGCCAGGGATTGCCTTTTCTATAGTAAACTTTTCAAAAAAATAATTTTCTACTGTCGCAAATTTTAATTGCGCCAGGGATTGCCTTTTCTATAGTAAATTATTCAAAAAATAATTTTTTACTGTCGCAAATTTTAATTGCGCCAGGGATTGCCTTTTCTATAGTAAATTATTCAAAAAATAATTTTCTACTGTCGCAAATTTTAATTACGCCAGGGATTGCCTTTTCTATAGTAAATTATTCAAAAAATAATTTTCTACTGTCGCAAATTTTAATTACGCCAGGGATTGCCTTTTCTATAGTAAATTATTCAAAAAATAATTTTCAACTGTCGCAAATTTTAATTACGCCAGGGATTGCCTTTTCTACAGTAAATTTTTCAAAAAATAATTTTCTACTGTCGCAAATTTTAATTGCGACAGGGATTGCCTTTTCTACAGTAAATTTTTCAAAAATTAATTTTTTACTGTCGCAAATTTTAAATACGCCAGGGATTGCCTTTTCTATAGTGAATTATTCAAAAAATAATTTTCTACTGTCGCAAATTTTAAATACGCCAGGGATTGCCTTTTCTATAGTAAACTATTCAAAAAATAATTTTCTACTGTCGCAAATTTTAATTACGCCAGGGATTGCCTTTTTTATAGTAAATTATTCAAAAAATAATTTTCTACTGTCGCAAATTTTAATTACGCCAGGGATTGCCTTTCCTATAGTAAATTATTCAAAAAATAATTTTCTACTGTCGCAAATTTTAATTACGCCAGGGATTGCCTTTTCTAATGTAAATTATTCAAAAAATAATTTTCTACTGTCGCAAATTTTAATTACGCCAGGGATTGCCTTTTCTATAGTAAATTATTCAAAAAATAATTTTCTACTGTCGCAAATTTTAATTACGCCTGGTATTGCCTTTTCTATAGTAAATTATTCAAAAAATAATTTTATACTGTCGCAAATTTTAATTGCGCCAGGGATTGCCTTTTCTATAGTAAATTATTCAAAAAATAATTTTTACTGTCTCAAATTTTAAGTGCGCCAGGGATTGCCTTTTCTATAGTAAATTATTCAAAAAATAATTTTTTACTGTCGCAAATTTTAATTGCGCCAGGGATTGCCTTTTCTACAGTAAATTTTTCAAAAATAATTTTTTACTGTCGCAAATTTTAATTGCGCCAGGGATTGCCTTTTCTATAGTAAAATATTCAAAAAATAATTTTATACTGTCGCAAATTTTAATTACGCCAGGTATTGCCTTTTCTATAGTAAATTTTTCAAAAATTAATTTTATACTGTCGCAAATTTTAAGTGCGCCAGGGATTGCCTTTTCTATAGTAAATTATTCAAAAAATAATTTTATACTGTCGCAAATTTTAAATACGCCAGGACTTGCCTTTTCTATAGTAAATTATTCAAAAAATAATTTTTTACTGTCGCAAATTTTAAGTGCGCCAGGGATTGCCTTTTCTATAGTAAATTATTCAAAAAAATAATTTTTTACTGTCGCAAATTTTAAATACGCCAGGGATTGCCTTTTCTACAGTAAATTTTTCAAAAATTAATTTTTTACTGTCGCAAATTTTAAATACGCCAGGGATTGCCTTTTCTATAGTGAATTATTCAAAAAATAATTTTCTACTGTCGCAAATTTTAAATACGCCAGGGATTGCCTTTTCTATAGTAAATTATTCAAAAAATAATTTTCTACTGTCGCAAATTTTAATTACGCCAGGGATTGCCTTTTTTATAGTAAATTATTCAAAAAATAATTTTCTACTGTCGCAAATTTTAATTACGCCAGGGATTGCCTTTCCTATAGTAAATTATTCAAAAAATAATTTTCTACTGTCGCAAATTTTAATTACGCCAGGGATTGCCATTTCTAAAGTAAATTATTCAAAAAATAATTTTCTACTGTCGCAAATTTTAATTACGCCAGAGATTGCCTTTTCTATAGTAAATTATTCAAAAAATAATTTTCTACTGTCGTAAATTTTAATTACGCCAGGGATTGCCTTTTCTATAGTAAATTATTCAAAAAATAATTTTATACTGTCGCAAAATTTAATTGCGCCAGGGATTGCCTTTTCTATAGTAAATTATTCAAAAAATAATTTTTTACTGTCGCAAATTTTAAGTGCGCCAGGGATTGCCTTTTCTATAGTAAATTATTCAAAAAATAATTTTTTACTGTCGCAAATTTTAATTGCGCCAGGGATTGCCTTTTCTACAGTAAATTTTTCAAAAAATAATTTTCTACTGTCGCAAATTTTAATTGCGCCATGGATTGCCTTTTCTATAGTAAATTATTCAAAAAATAATTTTCTACTGTCGCAAATTTTAATTACGCCAGGGATTGCCTTTTCTATAGTAAATTATTCAAAAAATAATTTTCTACTGTCGCAAATTTTAAATATCCCAGGGATTGCCTTTTCTATAGTAAATTATTCAAAAAATAATTTTTTACTGTCGCAAATTTTAAGTGCGCCAGGGATTGCCTTTTCCATAGTAAACTTTTCAAAAAATAATTTTCTACTGTCGCAAATTTTAATTGCGCCAGGGATTGCCTTTTCTATAGTAAATTATTCAAAAAATAATTTTTTACTGTCGCAAATTTTAATTGCGCCAGGGATTGCCTTTTCTATAGTAAATTATTCAAAAAATAATTTTCTACTGTCGCAAATTTTAATTACGCCAGGGATTGCCTTTTCTATAGTAAATTATTCAAAAAATAATTTACTACTGTCGCAAATTTTAAATATCCCAGGGATTGCCTTTTCTATAGTAAGTTATTCAAAAAATAATTTTCTACTGTCGCAAATTTTAATTACGCCAGGGATTGCCTTTTCTATAGTAAAATATTCAAAAAATAATTTTATACTGTCGCAAATTTTAATTACGCCAGGTATTGCCTTTTCAATAGTAAATTTTTCAAAAATTAATTTTATACTGTCGCAAATTTTAAGTGCGCCAGGGATTGCCTTTTCTATAGTAAATTTTGCAAAAAATAATTTTTTACTGTCGCAAATTTTAATTGCGCCAGGGATTGCTTTTCTATAGTAAATTATTCAAAAAATAATTTTCTACTGTCGCAAATTTTAATTGCGCCAGGGATTGCCTTTTCTACAGTAAATTTTTCAAAAAATAATTTTCTACTGTCGCAAATTTTAATTCCGCCAGGGATTGCCTTTTCTACAGTAAATTTTTCAAAAATTAATTTTTTACTGTCGCAAATTTTAAATACGCCAGGGATTGCCGTTTCTATAGTAAATTATTCAAAAAATAATTTTCTACTGTCGCAAATTTTAAATACGCCAGGGATTGCCTTTTCTATAGTAAATTATTCAAAAAATAATTTTCTACTGTCGCAAATTTTAATTACGCCAGGGGTTGCCTTTTTTATAGTAAATTATTCAAAAAATAATTTTCTACTGTCGCAAAGTTTAATTACGCCAGGGATTGCCTTTCCTATAGTAAATTATTCAAAAAATAATTTTCTACTGTCGCAAATTTTAATTACGCCAGGGATTGCCTTTTCTGTAGTAAATTATTCAAAAAATAATTTTCTACTGTCGCAAATCTTAATTACGCCAGGGATTGCCTATTCTATAGTAAATTATTCAAAAAATAATTTTCTACTGTCGCAAATTTTAATTACGCCAGGGATTGCCTTTTCTATAGTAAATTATTCAGAAAATAATTTTTACTGTCGCAAATTTTAAGTGCGCCAGGGATTGCCTTTTCTATAGTAAATTATTCAAAAAATAATTTTCAACTGTCGCAAATTTTAATTGCGCCAGGGATTGCCTTTTCTATAGTAAATTATTCAAAAAATAATTTTCAACTGTCGCAAATTTTAATTGCGCCAGGGATTGCCTTTTCTATAGTAAATTATTCAAAAAATAATTTTTTACTGTCGCAAATTTTAATTGCGCCAGGTATTGCCTTTTCTATAGTAAATTATTCAAAAAATAATTTTCAACTGTCGCAAATTTTAATTACGCCAGGGATTGCCTTTTCTATAGTAAATTATTAAAAACGTAATTTTATACTGTCGCAAATTTTAAATACGCCAGGGATTGCCTTTTCTATAGTAAATTATTCAAAAAATAATTTTCAACTGTCGCAAATTTTAATTACGCCAGGGATTGCCTTTTCTATAGTAAATTATTCAAAAAATAATTTTCTACTGTCGCAAATTTTAATTACGCCAGGGATTGCCTTTTCTATAGTAAATTATTCAAAAAATAATTTTTTACTGTCGCAAATTTTAAATATCCCAGGGATTGCCTTTTCTATAGTAAATTATTCAAAAAATAATTTTTTACTGTCGCAAATTTTAAGTGCGCCAGGGATTGCCTTTTCTATAGTAAACTTTTCAAAAAATAATTTTCTACTGTCGCAAATTTTAATTGCGCCAGGGATTGCCTTTTCTATAGTAAATTATTCAAAAAATAATTTTTTACTGTCGCAAATTTTAATTGCGCCAGGGATTGCCTTTTCTATAGTAAATTATTCAAAAAATAATTTTCTACTGTCGCAAATTTTGATTACGCCAGGGATTGCCTTTTCTATAGTAAATTATTCAAAAAATAATTTTATACTGTCGCAAATTTTAATTACGCCAGGGATTGCCTTTTCTATAGTAAATTATTCAAAAAATAATTTTTACTGTCGCAAATTTTAAGTGCGCTAAGGATTGCCTTTTCTATAGTAAATTATTCAAAAAATAATTTTCAAATGTCGCAAATTTTAATTGCGCCAGGGATTGCCTTTTCTATAGTAAATTATTCAAAAAATAATTTTCAACTGTCGCAAATTTTAATTGCGCCAGGGATTGCCTTTTCTATAGTAAATTATTCAAAAAATAATTTTTGACTGTCGCAAATTTTAATTGCGCCAGGGATTGCCTTTTCTATAGTAAATTATTCAAAAAATAATTTTCAACTGTCGCAAATTTTAATTACGCCAGGGATTGACTTTTCTATAGTAAATTATTAAAAACATAATTTTATACTGTCGCAAATTTTAAATACGCCAGGGATTGCCTTTTCTATAGTAAATTATTCAAAAAATAATTTTCAACTGTCGCAAATTTTAATTACGCCAGGGATTGCCTTTTCTATAGTAAATTATTCAAAAAATAATTTTTTACTGTCGCAAATTTTAAATATCCCAGGGATTGCCTTTTCTATAGTAAATTATTCAAAAAATAATTTTATACTGTCGCAAATTTTAATTACGCCAGGGATTGCCTTTTCTATAGTAAATTATTCAAAAAATAATTTTTTACTGTCGCAAATTTCAAATCCGCCAGGGATTGCCTTTTCTATAGTAAATTATTCAAAAAATAATTTTTTACTATCGCAAGTTTTAATTGCGCCAGGGATTGCCTTTTCTATAGTAAATTTTGCAAAAAAATTATTTTCAACTGTCGCAAATTTCAAATCCGCCAGGGATTGCCTTTTCTATAGTAAATTATTCAAAAAATAATTTTTTACTGTCGCAAATTTTAAGTGCGCCAGGGATTGCCTTTTCTATAGTAAATTTTGAAAAAAATAATTTTCTACTGTCGCAAATTTTAATTGCGCCAGGGATTGCCTTTTTTATAGTAAATTATTCAAAAAAATAATTTTCAACTGTCGCAAATTTTAATTGCGCCAGGGATTGCCTTTTCTATAGTAAATAATTCAAAAAATAATTTTTGACTGTCGCAAATTTTATTTGCGCCAGGGATTGCCTTTTCTATAGTAAATTATTCAAAAAATAATTTTCAACTGTCGCAAATTTTAATTACGCCAGGGATTGACTTTTCTATAGTAAATTATTAAAAACATAATTTTATACTGTCGCAAATTTTAAATACGCCAGGGATTGCCTTTTCTATAGTAAATTATTCAAAAAATAATTTTCAACTGTCGCAAATTTTAATTACGCCAGGGATTGCCTTTTCTATAGTAAATTATTCAAAAAATAATTTTTTACTGTCGCAAATTTTAAATATCCCAGGGATTGCCTTTTCTATAGTAAATTATTCAAAAAATAATTTTATACTGTCGCAAATTTTAATTACGCCAGGGATTGCCTTTTCTATAGTAAATTTTGCAAAAAAATTATTTTCAACTGTCGCAAATTTCAAATCCGCCAGGGATTGCCTTTTCTATAGTAAATTATTCAAAAAATAATTTTTTACTGTCGCAAATTTTAATTGCGCCAGGGATTGCCTTTTCTACAGTAAATTTTTCAAAATATTAATTTTTTACTGTCGCAAATTTTAAATATCCCAGGGATTGCCTTTTCTATAGTAAATTATTCAAAAAATAATTTTATACTGTCGCAAATTTTAATTACGCCAGGGATTGCCTTTTCTATAGTAAATTATTCAAAAAATAATTTTTTACTGTCGCAAATTTTAAGTGCGCCAGGGATTGCCTTTTCTATAGTAAATTATTCAAAAAATAATTTGTTACTGTCGCAAATTTTAAGTGCGCCAGGGATTGCCTTTTTTATAGTAAATTTTGCAAAAAATAATTTTCGACTGTCGCAAATTTTAATTACGCCAGGGATTGCCTTTTCTATAGTAAACTTTTCAAAAAATAATTTTCTACTGTCGCAAATTTTAATTACGCCAGGGATTGCCTTTTCTATAGTAAATTATTCAAAAAATAAATTTCAACTGTCGCAAATTTTAATTGCGCCAGGGATTGCCTTTTCTATAGTAAATTATTCAAAAAATAATTTTCAACTGTCGCAAATTTTAATTACGCCAGGGATTGCCTTTTTTATAGTAAATTATTCAAAAAATAATTTTCAACTGTCGCAAATTTTAATTGCGCCAGGGATTGCCTTTTCTATAGTAAATTATTCAAAAAATAATTTTCTACTGTCGCAAATTTTAATTGCGCCAGGGATTGCCTTTTCTATAGTAAATTATTCAAAAAATAATTTTCAACTGTCGCAAATTTTAATTACGCCAGGGATTGCCTTTTCTATAGTAAATTATTCAAAAAATAATTTTCTACTGTCGCAAATTTTAAATACGCCAGGGATTGCCTTTTCTATAGTAAATTATTGAAAAAATAATTTTCTACTGTTGCAAATTTCAAATCCGCCAGGGATTGGCTTTTCTATAGTAAATTTTTCAAAAAATAATTTTTTACTGTCGCAAATTTTAAATACGCCAGGGATTGCCTTTTCTGTAGTAAATTTTGCAAAAAAATAATTTTTTACTGTCGCAAATTTCAAATCCGCCAGGGATTGGCTTTTCTATAGTAAATTTTTCAAAAAATAATTTTTTACTGTCGCAAATTTTAAATACGCCAGGGATTGCCTTTTCTGTAGTAAATTTTGCAAAAAAATAATTTTTTACTGTCGCAAATTTTAAATATCCCAGGGATTGCCTTTTCTATAGTAAATTATTCAAAAAATAATTTTCAACTGTCGCAAATTTTAATTACGCCAGGGATTGCCTTTTCTATAGTAAATTATTCAAAAAATAATTTTCTACTGTCGCAAATTTCAAATCCGCCAGGGATTGCCTTTTCTATAGTAAATTATTCAAAAAATAATTTTCAACTGTCGCAAATTTTAATTGCGCCAGGGATTGCCTTTTCTATAGTAAATTATTCAAAAAATAATTTTCAACTGTCGCAAATTTTAATTGCGCCAGGGATTGCCTTTTCTATAGTAAATTATTCAAAAAATAATTTTTTACTGTCGCAAATTTTTATTGCGCCAGGGATTGCCTTTTCTATAGTAAATTATTCAAAAAATAATTTTCTACTGTCGCAAATTTTAATTACGCCAGGGATTGCCTTTTCTATAGTAAATTATTAAAAAATTATTTTATACTGTCGCAAATTTTAATTGCGCCAGGGATTGCCTTTTCTATAGTAAATTATTCAAAAAATAATTTTTTACTGTCGCAAATTTTAAGTGCGCCAGGGATTGCCGTTTCTATAGTAAATTATTCAAAAAATAATTTTTTACTGTCGCAAATTTTAAATACGCCAGGGATTGCCTTTTCTATAGTAAATTATTCAAAAAGTAATTTTCTGCTGTCGCAAATTTTAATTACGCCAGGGATTGCCTTTTCTATAGTAAATTATTCAAAAAATAATTTTCAACTGTCGCAAATTTTATTTACGCCAGGGATTGCCTTTTCTATAGTAAATTATTCAAAAAATAATTTTCTACTGTCGCAAATTTTAATTGCGCCAGGGATTACCTTTTCTATAGTAAATTATTCAAAAAATAATTTTCTACTGTCGCAAATTTTAATTGCGCCAGGGATTGCCTTTTCTATAGTAAACTTTTCAAAAAATAATTTTCTACTGTCGCAAATTTTAATTGCGCTAGGGATTGCCTTTTCTATAGTAAATTTCTCACAAAGTAATTTTTTACTGTCGCAAATTTTAATTGCGCCAGGGATTGCCTTTTCTATAGTAAATTATTCAAAAAATAATTTTCTACTGTCGCAAATTTTAATTGCGCCAGGGATTGCCTTTTATATAGTAAATTATTCAAAAAATAATTTTATACTGTCGCAAATTTTAATTGCGCCAGGGATTGCCTTTTCTATAGTAAATTATTCAAAAAATAATTTTCAACTGTCGCAAATTTTAATTACGCCAGGGATTGCCTTTTCTATAGTAAATTATTCAAAAAATAATTTTTTACTGTCGCAAATTTTAAATATCCCAGGGATTGCCTTTTCTATAGTAAATTATTCAAAAAATAATTTTATACTGTCGCAAATTTTAATTACGCCAGGGATTGCCTTTTCTATAGTAAATTTTGCAAAAAAATTATTTTCAACTGTCGCAAATTTCAAATCCGCCAGGGATTGCCTTTTCTATAGTAAATTATTCAAAAAATAATTTTTTACTGTCGCAAATTTTAAGTGCGCCAGGGATTGCCTTTTCTATAGTAAATTTTGAAAAAAATAATTTTCTACTGTCGCAAATTTTAATTGCGCCAGGGATTGCCTTTTATATAGTAAATTATTCAAAAAATAATTTTATACTGTCGCAAATTTTAATTGCGCCAGGGATTGCCTTTTCTATAGTAAATTATTCAAAAAATAATTTTTTACTGTCGCAAATTTTAAATATCCCAGGGATTGCCTTTTCTATAGTAAATTATTCAAAAAATAATTTTATACTGTCGCAAATTTTAATTACGCCAGGGATTGCCTTTTCTATAGTAAATTTTGCAAAAAAATTATTTTCAACTGTCGCAAATTTCAAATCCGCCAGGGATTGCCTTTTCTATAGTAAATTATTCAAAAAATAATTTTTTACTGTCGCAAATTTTAAGTGCGCCAGGGATTGCCTTTTCTATAGTAAATTTTGAAAAAAATAATTTTCTACTGTCGCAAATTTTAATTGCGCCAGGGATTGCCTTTTTTATAGTAAATTATTCAAAAAAATAATTTTCAACTGTCGCAAATTTTAATTGCGCCAGGGATTGCCTTTTCTATAGTAAATTATTCAAAAAATAATTTTTGACTGTCGCAAATTTTATTTGCGCCAGGGATTGCCTTTTCTATAGTAAATTATTCAAAAAATAATTTTCAACTGTCGCAAATTTTAATTACGCCAGGGATTGACTTTTCTATAGTAAATTATTAAAAACATAATTTTATACTGTCGCAAATTTTAAATACGCCAGGGATTGCCTTTTCTATAGTAAATTATTCAAAAAATAATTTTCAACTGTCGCAAATTTTAATTACGCCAGGGATTGCCTTTTCTATAGTAAATTATTCAAAAAATAATTTTTTACTGTCGCAAATTTTAAATATCCCAGGGATTGCCTTTTCTATAGTAAATTATTAAAAAAATAATTTTATACTTTCGCAAATTTTAATTACGCCAGGGATTGCCTTTTCTATAGTAAATTTTGCAAAAAAATTATTTTCAACTGTCGCAAATTTCAAATCCGCCAGGGATTGCCTTTTCTATAGTAAATTATTCAAAAAATAATTTTTTACTGTAGCAAATTTTAATTGCGCCAGGGATTGCCTTTTCTACAGTAAATTTTTCAAAATATTAATTTTTTACTGTCGCAAATTTTAAATATCCCAGGGATTGCCTTTTCTATAGTAAATTATTCAAAAAATAATTTTATACTGTCGCAAATTTTAATTACGCCAGGGATTGCCTTTTCTATAGTAAATTATTCAAAAAATAATTTTATACTGTCGCAAATTTTAATTACGCCAGGGATTGCCTTTTCTATAGTAAATTTTGCAAAAAAATTATTTTCAACTGTCGCAAATTTCAAATCCGCCAGGGATTGCCTTTTCTATAGTAAATTATTCAAAAAATAATTTTTTACTGTCGCAAATTTTAAGTGCGCCAGGGATTGCCTTTTCTATAGTAAATTTTGAAAAAAATAATTTTCTACTGTCGCAAATTTTAATTGCGCCAGGGATTGCCTTTTCTATAGTAAATTATTCAAAAAATAATTTTCAACTGTCGCAAATTTTAATTACGCCAGGGATTGCCTTTTCTATAGTAAATTATTCAAAAAATAATTTTCTACTGTCGCAAATTTTAAATACGCCAGGGATTGCCTTTTCTATAGTAAATTATTCAAAAAATAATTTTCTACTGTTGCAAATTTCAAATCCGCCAGGGATTGGCTTTTCTATAGTAAATTTTTCAAAAAATAATTTTTTACTGTCGCAAATTTTAAATACGCCAGGGATTGCCTTTTCTGTAGTAAATTTTGCAAAAAAATAATTTTTTACTGTCGCAAATTTTAAATATCCCAGGGATTGCCTTTTCTATAGTAAATTATTCAAAAAATAATTTTCAACTGTCGCAAATTTTAATTACGCCAGGGATTGCCTTTTCTATAGTAAATTATTCAAAAAATAATTTTCTACTGTCGCAAATTTCAAATCCGCCAGGGATTGCCTTTTCTATAGTAAATTATTCAAAAAATAATTTTCAACTGTCGCAAATTTTAATTGCGCCAGGGATTGCCTTTTCTATAGTAAATTATTCAAAAAATAATTTTCAACTGTCGCAAATTTTAATTGCGCCAGGGATTGCCTTTTCTATAGTAAATTATTCAAAAAATATTTTTTTACTGTCGCAAATTTTAATTGCGCCAGGGATTGCCTTTTCTATAGTAAATTATTCAAAAAATAATTTTTTACTGTCGCAAATTTTAATTGCGCCAGGGATTGCCTTTTCTATAGTAAATTATTCAAAAAATAATTTTCTACTGTCGCAAATTTTAAGTGCGCCAGGGATTGCCTTTTCTATAGTAAACTTTTCAAAAAATAATTTTCTACTGTCGCAAATTTTAATTGCGCCAGGGATTGCCTTTTCTATAGTAAATTATTCAAAAAATAATTTTTTACTGTCGCAAATTTTAATTGCGCCAGGGATTGCCTTTTCTATAGTAAATTATTCAAAAAATAATTTTCTACTGTCGCAAATTTTAATTGCGCCAGGGATTGCCTTTTCTATAGTAAATTATTAAAAAATTATTTTATACTGTCGCAAATTTTAATTGCGCCAGGGATTGCCTTTTCTATAGTAAATTATTCAAAAAATAATTTTTTACTGTCGCAAATTTTAAGTGCGCCAGGGGTTGCCTTTTCTATAGTAAATTATTCAAAAAATAATTTTTTACTGTCGCAAATTTTAAATACGCCAGGGATTGCCTTTTCTCTAGTAAATTATTCAAAAAGTAATTTTCTGCTGTCGCAAATTTTAATTACGCCAGGGATTGCCTTTTCTATAGTAAATTATTCAAAAAATAATTTTCAACTGTCGCAAATTTTATTTACGCCAGGGATTGCCTTTTCTATAGTAAATTATTCAAAAAATAATTTTCTACTGTCGCAAATTTTAATTGCGCCAAGGATTACCTTTTCTATAGTAAATTATTCAAAAAATAATTTTCTACTGTCGCAAATTTTAATTGCGCCAGGGATTGCCTTTTCTATAGTAAACTTTTCAAAAAATAATTTTCTACTGTCGCAAATTTTAATTGCGCTAGGGATTGCCTTTTCTATAGTAAATTTCTCACAAAGTAATTTTTTACTGTCGCAAATTTTAATTGCGCCAGGGATTGCCTTTTCTATAGTAAATTATTCAAAAAATAATTTTCTACTGTCGCAAATTTTAATTGCGCCAGGGATTGCCTTTTATATAGTAAATTATTCAAAAAATAATTTTATACTGTCGCAAATTTTAATTGCGCCAGGGATTGCCTTTTCTATAGTAAATTATTCAAAAAATAATTTTTTACTGTCGCAAATTTTTATTGCGCCAGGGATTGCCTTTTCTATAGTAAATTATTCAAAAAATAATTTTCTACTGTCGCAAATTTTAATTACGCCAGGGATTGCCTTTTCTATAGTAAATTATTAAAAAATTATTTTATACTGTCGCAAATTTTAATTGCGCCAGGGATTGCCTTTTCTATAGTAAATTATTCAAAAAATAATTTTTTACTGTCGCAAATTTTAAGTGCGCCAGGGATTGCCGTTTCTATAGTAAATTATTCAAAAAATAATTTTTTACTGTCGCAAATTTTAAATACGCCAGGGATTGCCTTTTCTATAGTAAATTATTCAAAAAGTAATTTTCTGCTGTCGCAAATTTTAATTACGCCAGGGATTGCCTTTTCTATAGTAAATTATTCAAAAAATAATTTTCAACTGTCGCAAATTTTATTTACGCCAGGGATTGCCTTTTCTATAGTAAATTATTCAAAAAATAATTTTCTACTGTCGCAAATTTTAATTGCGCCAGGGATTACCTTTTCTATAGTAAATTATTCAAAAAATAATTTTCTACTGTCGCAAATTTTAATTGCGCCAGGGATTGCCTTTTCTATAGTAAACTTTTCAAAAAATAATTTTCTACTGTCGCAAATTTTAATTGCGCTAGGGATTGCCTTTTCTATAGTAAACTTTTCAAAAAATAATTTTCTACTGTCGCAAATTTTAATTGCGCTAGGGATTGCCTTTTCTATAGTAAATTTCTCACAAAGTAATTTTTTACTGTCGCAAATTTTAATTGCGCCAGGGATTGCCTTTTCTATAGTAAATTATTCAAAAAATAATTTTCTACTGTCGCAAATTTTAATTGCGCCAGGGATTGCCTTTTATATAGTAAATTATTCAAAAAATAATTTTATACTGTCGCAAATTTTAATTGCGCCAGGGATTGCCTTTTCTATAGTAAATTATTCAAAAAATAATTTTTTACTGTCGCAAATTTTTATTGCGCCAGGGATTGCCTTTTCTATAGTAAATTATTCAAAAAATAATTTTCTACTGTCGCAAATTTTAATTACGCCAGGGATTGCCTTTTCTATAGTAAATTATTAAAAAATTATTTTATACTGTCGCAAATTTTAATTGCGCCAGGGATTGCCTTTTCTATAGTAAATTATTCAAAAAATAATTTTTTACTGTCGCAAATTTTAAGTGCGCCAGGGATTGCCGTTTCTATAGTAAATTATTCAAAAAATAATTTTTTACTGTCGCAAATTTTAAATACGCCAGGGATTGCCTTTTCTATAGTAAATTATTCAAAAAGTAATTTTCTGCTGTCGCAAATTTTAATTACGCCAGGGATTGCCTTTTCTATAGTAAATTATTCAAAAAATAATTTTCAACTGTCGCAAATTTTATTTACGCCAGGGATTGCCTTTTCTATAGTAAATTATTCAAAAAATAATTTTCTACTGTCGCAAATTTTAATTGCGCCAGGGATTACCTTTTCTATAGTAAATTATTCAAAAAATAATTTTCTACTGTCGCAAATTTTAATTGCGCCAGGGATTGCCTTTTCTATAGTAAACTTTTCAAAAAATAATTTTCTACTGTCGCAAATTTTAATTGCGCTAGGGATTGCCTTTTCTATAGTAAATTTCTCACAAAGTAATTTTTTACTGTCGCAAATTTTAATTGCGCCAGGGATTGCCTTTTCTATAGTAAATTATTCAAAAAATAATTTTCTACTGTCGCAAATTTTAATTGCGCCAGGGATTGCCTTTTATATAGTAAATTATTCAAAAAATAATTTTATACTGTCGCAAATTTTAATTGCGCCAGGGATTGCCTTTTCTATAGTAAATTATTCAAAAAATAATTTTCAACTGTCGCAAATTTTAATTACGCCAGGGATTGCCTTTTCTATAGTAAATTATTCAAAAAATAATTTTTTACTGTCGCAAATTTTAAATATCCCAGGGATTGCCTTTTCTATAGTAAATTATTCAAAAAATAATTTTATACTGTCGCAAATTTTAATTACGCCAGGGATTGCCTTTTCTATAGTAAATTTTGCAAAAAAATTATTTTCAACTGTCGCAAATTTCAAATCCGCCAGGGATTGCCTTTTCTATAGTAAATTATTCAAAAAATAATTTTTTACTGTCGCAAATTTTAAGTGCGCCAGGGATTGCCTTTTCTATAGTAAATTTTGAAAAAAATAATTTTCTACTGTCGCAAATTTTAATTGCGCCAGGGATTGCCTTTTATATAGTAAATTATTCAAAAAATAATTTTATACTGTCGCAAATTTTAATTGCGCCAGGGATTGCCTTTTCTATAGTAAATTATTCAAAAAATAATTTTTTACTGTCGCAAATTTTAAATATCCCAGGGATTGCCTTTTCTATAGTAAATTATTCAAAAAATAATTTTATACTGTCGCAAATTTTAATTACGCCAGGGATTGCCTTTTCTATAGTAAATTTTGCAAAAAAATTATTTTCAACTGTCGCAAATTTCAAATCCGCCAGGGATTGCCTTTTCTATAGTAAATTATTCAAAAAATAATTTTTTACTGTCGCAAATTTTAAGTGCGCCAGGGATTGCCTTTTCTATAGTAAATTTTGAAAAAAATAATTTTCTACTGTCGCAAATTTTAATTGCGCCAGGGATTGCCTTTTTTATAGTAAATTATTCAAAAAAATAATTTTCAACTGTCGCAAATTTTAATTGCGCCAGGGATTGCCTTTTCTATAGTAAATTATTCAAAAAATAATTTTTGACTGTCGCAAATTTTATTTGCGCCAGGGATTGCCTTTTCTATAGTAAATTATTCAAAAAATAATTTTCAACTGTCGCAAATTTTAATTACGCCAGGGATTGACTTTTCTATAGTAAATTATTAAAAACATAATTTTATACTGTCGCAAATTTTAAATACGCCAGGGATTGCCTTTTCTATAGTAAATTATTCAAAAAATAATTTTCAACTGTCGCAAATTTTAATTACGCCAGGGATTGCCTTTTCTATAGTAAATTATTCAAAAAATAATTTTTTACTGTCGCAAATTTTAAATATCCCAGGGATTGCCTTTTCTATAGTAAATTATTCAAAAAATAATTTTATACTTTCGCAAATTTTAATTACGCCAGGGATTGCCTTTTCTATAGTAAATTTTGCAAAAAAATTATTTTCAACTGTCGCAAATTTCAAATCCGCCAGGGATTGCCTTTTCTATAGTAAATTATTCAAAAAATAATTTTTTACTGTAGCAAATTTTAATTGCGCCAGGGATTGCCTTTTCTACAGTAAATTTTTCAAATATTAATTTTTTACTGTCGCAAATTTTAAATATCCCAGGGATTGCCTTTTCTATAGTAAATTATTCAAAAAATAATTTTATACTGTCGCAAATTTTAATTACGCCAGGGATTGCCTTTTCTATAGTAAATTATTCAAAAAATAATTTTATACTGTCGCAAATTTTAATTACGCCAGGGATTGCCTTTTCTATAGTAAATTTTGCAAAAAAATTATTTTCAACTGTCGCAAATTTCAAATCCGCCAGGGATTGCCTTTTCTATAGTAAATTATTCAAAAAATAATTTTTTACTGTCGCAAATTTTAAGTGCGCCAGGGATTGCCTTTTCTATAGTAAATTTTGAAAAAAATAATTTTCTACTGTCGCAAATTTTAATTGCGCCAGGGATTGCCTTTTCTATAGTAAATTATTCAAAAAATAATTTTCAACTGTCGCAAATTTTAATTACGCCAGGGATTGCCTTTTCTATAGTAAATTATTCAAAAAATAATTTTCTACTGTCGCAAATTTTAAATACGCCAGGGATTGCCTTTTCTATAGTAAATTATTCAAAAAATAATTTTCTACTGTTGCAAATTTCAAATCCGCCAGGGATTGGCTTTTCTATAGTAAATTTTTCAAAAATAATTTTTTACTGTCGCAAATTTTAAATACGCCAGGGATTGCCTTTTCTGTAGTAAATTTTGCAAAAAAATAATTTTTTACTGTCGCAAATTTTAAATATCCCAGGGATTGCCTTTTCTATAGTAAATTATTCAAAAAATAATTTTCAACTGTCGCAAATTTTAATTACGCCAGGGATTGCCTTTTCTATAGTAAATTATTCAAAAAATAATTTTCTACTGTCGCAAATTTCAAATCCGCCAGGGATTGCCTTTTCTATAGTAAATTATTCAAAAAATAATTTTCAACTGTCGCAAATTTTAATTGCGCCAGGGATTGCCTTTTCTATAGTAAATTATTCAAAAAATAATTTTCAACTGTCGCAAATTTTAATTGCGCCAGGGATTGCCTTTTCTATAGTAAATTATTCAAAAAATAATTTTTTACTGTCGCAAATTTTAATTGCGCCAGGGATTGCCTTTTCTATAGTAAATTATTCAAAAAATAATTTTTTACTGTCGCAAATTTTAATTGCGCCAGGGATTGCCTTTTCTATAGTAAATTATTCAAAAAATAATTTTCTACTGTCGCAAATTTTAAGTG
This sequence comes from Dioctria linearis, assembly GCA_963930735.1. Taxonomy (NCBI): domain Eukaryota; kingdom Metazoa; phylum Arthropoda; class Insecta; order Diptera; family Asilidae; genus Dioctria; species Dioctria linearis. The sequence continues at coordinate 17,405 of CAWVNZ010002192.1, forward strand.
CGCCAGGGATTGCCTTTTCTATAGTAAACTTTTCAAAAAATAATTTTCTACTGTCGCAAATTTTAATTGCGCCAGGGATTGCCTTTTCTATAGTAAATTATTCAAAAAATAATTTTTTACTGTCGCAAATTTTAATTGCGCCAGGGATTGCCTTTTCTATAGTAAATTATTCAAAAAATAATTTTCTACTGTCGCAAATTTTAATTGCGCCAGGGATTGCCTTTTCTATAGTAAATTATTAAAAAATTATTTTATACTGTCGCAAATTTTAATTGCGCCAGGGATTGCCTTTTCTATAGTAAATTATTCAAAAAATAATTTTTTACTGTCGCAAATTTTAAGTGCGCCAGGGGTTGCCTTTTCTATAGTAAATTATTCAAAAAATAATTTTTTACTGTCGCAAATTTTAAATACGCCAGGGATTGCCTTTTCTCTAGTAAATTATTCAAAAAGTAATTTTCTGCTGTCGCAAATTTTAATTACGCCAGGGATTGCCTTTTCTATAGTAAATTATTCAAAAAATAATTTTCAACTGTCGCAAATTTTATTTACGCCAGGGATTGCCTTTTCTATAGTAAATTATTCAAAAAATAATTTTCTACTGTCGCAAATTTTAATTGCGCCAGGGATTACCTTTTCTATAGTAAATTATTCAAAAAATAATTTTCTACTGTCGCAAATTTTAATTGCGCCAGGGATTGCCTTTTCTATAGTAAACTTTTCAAAAAATAATTTTCTACTGTCGCAAATTTTAATTGCGCTAGGGATTGCCTTTTCTATAGTAAATTTCTCACAAAGTAATTTTTTACTGTCGCAAATTTTAATTGCGCCAGGGATTGCCTTTTCTATAGTAAATTATTCAAAAAATAATTTTCTACTGTCGCAAATTTTAATTGCGCCAGGGATTGCCTTTTATATAGTAAATTATTCAAAAAATAATTTTATACTGTCGCAAATTTTAATTGCGCCAGGGATTGCCTTTTCTATAGTAAATTATTCAAAAAATAATTTTCAACTGTCGCAAATTTTAATTACGCCAGGGATTGCCTTTTCTATAGTAAATTATTCAAAAAATAATTTTTTACTGTCGCAAATTTTAAATATCCCAGGGATTGCCTTTTCTATAGTAAATTATTCAAAAAATAATTTTATACTGTCGCAAATTTTAATTACGCCAGGGATTGCCTTTTCTATAGTAAATTTTGCAAAAAAATTATTTTCAACTGTCGCAAATTTCAAATCCGCCAGGGATTGCCTTTTCTATAGTAAATTATTCAAAAAATAATTTTTTACTGTCGCAAATTTTAAGTGCGCCAGGGATTGCCTTTTCTATACTAAATTTTGAAAAAAATAATTTTCTACTGTCGCAAATTTTAATTGCGCCAGGGATTGCCTTTTTTATAGTAAATTATTCAAAAAAATAAGTTTCAACTGTCGCAAATTTTAATTGCGCCAGGGATTGCCTTTTCTATAGTAAATTATTCAAAAAATAATTTTTGACTGTCGCAAATTTTATTTGCGCCAGGGATTGCCTTTTCTATAGTAAATTATTCAAAAAATAATTTTCAACTGTCGCAAATTTTAATTACGCCAGGGATTGACTTTTCTATAGTAAATTATTAAAAACATAATTTTATACTGTCGCAAATTTTAAATACGCCAGGGATTGCCTTTTCTATAGTAAATTATTCAAAAAATAATTTTCAACTGTCGCAAATTTTAATTACGCCAGGGATTGCCTTTTCTATAGTAAATTATTCAAAAAATAATTTTTTACTGTCGCAAATTTTAAATATCCCAGGGATTGCCTTTTCTATAGTAAATTATTCAAAAAATAATTTTATACTTTCGCAAATTTTAATTACGCCAGGGATTGCCTTTTCTATAGTAAATTTTGCAAAAAAATTATTTTCAACTGTCGCAAATTTCAAATCCGCCAGGGATTGCCTTTTCTATAGTAAATTATTCAAAAAATAATTTTTTACTGTAGCAAATTTTAATTGCGCCAGGGATTGCCTTTTCTACAGTAAATTTTTCAAAATATTAATTTTTTACTGTCGCAAATTTTAAATATCCCAGGGATTGCCTTTTCTATAGTAAATTATTCAAAAAATAATTTTATACTGTCGCAAATTTTAATTACGCCAGGGATTGCCTTTTCTATAGTAAATTATTCAAAAAATAATTTTTTACTGTCGCAAATTTTAAGTGCGCCAGGGATTGCCTTTTCTATAGTAAATTATTCAAAAAATAATTTGTTACTGTCGCAAATTTTAAGTGCGCCAGGGATTGCCTTTTTTATAGTAAATTTTGCAAAAAATAATTTTCGACTGTCGCAAATTTTAATTACGCCAGGGATTGCCTTTTCTATAGTAAACTTTTCAAAAAATAATTTTCTACTGTCGCAAATTTTAATTACGCCAGGGATTGCCTTTTCTATAGTAAATTATTCAAAAAATAAATTTCAACTGTCGCAAATTTTAATTGCGCCAGGGATTGCCTTTTCTATAGTAAATTATTCAAAAAATAATTTTCAACTGTCACAAATTTTAATTACGCCAGGGATTGCCTTTTTTATAGTAAATTATTCAAAAAATAATTTTCAACTGTCGCAAATTTTAATTGCGCCAGGGATTGCCTTTTCTATAGTAAATTATTCAAAAAATAATTTTCTACTGTCGCAAATTTTAATTGCGCCAGGGATTGCCTTTTCTATAGTAAATTATTCAAAAAATAATTTTCAACTGTCGCAAATTTTAATTACGCCAGGGATTGCCTTTTCTATAGTAAATTATTCAAAAAATAATTTTCTACTGTCGCAAATTTTAAATACGCCAGGGATTGACTTTTCTATAGTAAATTATTCAAAAAATAATTTTCTACTGTTGCAAATTTCAAATCCGCCAGGGATTGGCTTTTCTATAGTAAATTTTTCAAAAAATAATTTTTTACTGTCGCAAATTTTAAATACGCCAGGGATTGCCTTTTCTGTAGTAAATTTTGCAAAAAAATAATTTTTTACTGTCGCAAATTTTAAATATCCCAGGGATTGCCTTTTCTATAGTAAATTATTCAAAAAATAAATTTCAACTGTCGCAAATTTTAATTACGCCAGGGATTGCATTTTCTATAGTAAATTATTCAAAAAATAATTTTCTACTGTCGCAAATTTCAAATCCGCCAGGGATTGCCTTTTCTATAGTAAATTATTCAAAAAATAATTTTCAACTGTCGCAAATTTTAATTGCGCCAGGGATTGCCTTTTCTATAGTAAATTATTCAAAAAATAATTTTCAACTGTCGCAAATTTTAATTGCGCCAGGGATTGCCTTTTCTATAGTAAATTATTCAAAAAATTATTTTTTACTGTCGCAAATTTTAATTGCGCCAGGGATTGCCTTTTCTATAGTAAATTATTCAAAAAATAATTTTCTACTGTCGCAAATTTTAAGTGCGCCAGGGATTGCCTTTTCTATAGTAAACTTTTCAAAAAATAATTTTCTACTGTCGCAAATTTTAATTGCGCCAGGGATTGCCTTTTCTATAGTAAATTATTCAAAAAATAATTTTTTACTGTCGCAAATTTTAATTGCGCCAGGGATTGCCTTTTCTATAGTAAATTATTCAAAAAATAATTTTCTACTGTCGCAAATTTTAATTACGCCAGGGATTGCCTTTTCTATAGTAAATTATTAAAAAATTATTTTATACTGTCGCAAATTTTAATTGCGCCAGGGATTGCCTTTTCTATAGTAAATTATTCAAAAAATAATTTTTTACTGTCGCAAATTTTAAGTGCGCCAGGGGTTGCCTTTTCTATAGTAAATTATTCAAAAATAATTTTTTACTGTCGCAAATTTTAAATACGCCAGGGATTGCCTTTTCTATAGTAAATTATTCAAAAAGTAATTTTCTGCTGTCGCAAATTTTAATTACGCCAGGGATTGCCTTTTCTATAGTAAATTATTCAAAAAATAATTTTCAACTGTCGCAAATTTTAATTACGCCAGGGATTGCCTTTTCTATAGTAAATTATTCAAAAAATAATTTTCTACTGTCGCAAATTTTAATTGCGCCAGGGATTACCTTTTCTATAGTAAATTATTCAAAAAATAATTTTCTACTGTCGCAAATTCTAATTGCGCCAGGGATTGCCTTTTCTATAGTAAACTTTTCAAAAAATAATTTTCTACTGTCGCAAATTTTAATTGCGCTAGGGATTGCCTTTTCTATAGTAAATTTCTCACAAAGTAATTTTTTACTGTCGCAAATTTTAATTGCGCCAGGGATTGCCTTTTCTATAGTATATTATTCTAAAAATAATTTTATACTGTCGCAAATTTTAATTGCGCCAGGGATTGCCTTTTCTATAGTAAATTATTCAAAAAATAATTTTTTACTGTCGCAAATTTTAAGTGCGCCAGGGATTGCCTTTTCTATAGTAAATTATTCAAAAAATAATTTTTTACTGTCGCAAATTTTAATTGCGCCAGGGATTGCCTTTTCTACAGTAAATTTTTCAAAAATAATTTTTTACTGTCGCAAATTTTAATTGCGCCAGGGATTGCCTTTTCTATAGTAAATTATTCAAAAAATAATTTTCTACTGTCGCAAATTTTAATTACGCCAGGGATTGCCTTTTCTATAGTAAATTATTCAAAAAATAATTTTCTACTGTCGCAAATTTTAAGTATCCCAGGGATTGCCTTTTCTATAGTAAATTATTCAAAAAATAATTTTTTACTGTCGCAAATTTTAAGTGCGCCAGGGATTGCCTTTTCTATAGTAAACTTTTCAAAAAATTATTTTCTACTGTCGCAAATTTTAATTGCGCCAGGGATTGCCTTTTCTATAGTAAATTATTAAAAAAAAAATTTTTACTGTCGCAAATTTTAATTGCGCCAGGGATTGCCTTTTCTATAGTAAATTATTCAAAAAATAATTTTCTACTGTCGCAAATTTTAATTACGCCAGGGATTGCCTTTTCTATAGTAAATTATTCAAAAAATAATTTTCAACTGTCGCAAATTTTAAATATCCCAGGGATTGCCTTTTCTATAGTAAATTATTCAAAAAATAATTTTCTACTGTCGCAAATTTTAATTACGCCAGGGATTGCCTTTTCTATAGTAAATTATTCAAAAAATAATTTTATACTGTCGCAAATTATAATTACGCCAGGGATTGCCTTTTCTATAGTAAATTTTTCAAAAATTAATTTTATACTGTCGCAAATTTTAAGTGCGCCAGGGATTGCCTTTTCTATAGTAAATTATTCAAAAAATAATTTTATACTGTCGCAAATTTTAAATACGCCAGGGATTGCCTTTTCTATAGTAAATTATTCAAAAAATTATTTTTTACTGTCGCAAATTTTAAGTGCGCCAGGGATTGCCTTTTCTATAGTAAATTATTCAAAAAATAATTTTTTACTGTCGCAAATTTTAAATACGCCAGGGATTGCCTTTTCTATAGTAAATTATTCAAAAAATAATTTTCTACTGTCGCAAATTTTAATTACGCCAGGGATTGCCTTTTCTATAGTAAATTATTCAAAAAATACTTTTTTACTGTCGCAAATTTTAAGTGCGCCAGGGATTGCCTTTTCTATAGTAAATTTTGCAAAAAATAATTTTTTACTGTCGCAAATTTTAATTGCGCCAGGGATTGCCTTTTCTATAGTAAATTATTCAAAAAATAATTTTCTACTGTCGCAAGTTTTAATTGCGCCAGGGATTGCCTTTTCTACAGTAAATTTTTCAAAAAATAATTTTCTACTGTCGCAAATTTTAATTGCGTCAGGGATTGCCTTTTCTACAGTATATTTTTCAAAAATTAATTTTTCACTGTCGCAAATTTTAAATACGCCAGGGATTGCCTTTTCTATAGTAAATTATTCAAAAAATAATTTTCTACTGTCGCCAATTTTAAATACGCCACGGATTGCCTTTTCTATAGTAAATTATTCAAAAAATAATTTTCTACTGTCGCAAATTTTAATTACGCCAGGGATTGCCTTTTTTATAGTAAATTATTCAAAAAATAATTTTCTACTGTCGCAAATTTTAATTACGACAGGGATTGCCTTTTCTATAGTAAATTATTCAAAAAATAATTTTTTACTGTCGCAAATTTTAAATATCCCAGGGATTGCCTTTTCTATAGTAAATTATTCAAAAAATAATTTTTTACTGTCGCAAATTTTAAGTGCGCCAGGGGCTGCCTTTTATAGTAAACTTTTCAAAAAATAATTTTCTACTGTCGCAAATTTTAATTGCGCCAGGGATTGCCTTTTCTATAGTAAATTATTAAAAAAATAATTTTTTACTGTCGCAAATTTTAATTGCGCCAGGGATTGCCTTTTCTATAGTAAATTATTCAAAAAATAATTTTCTACTGTCGCAAATTTTAATTACGCCAGGGATTGCCTTTTCTATAGTAAATTATTCAAAAAATTATTTTATACTGTCGCAAATTTTAATTGCGCCAGGGATTGCCTTTTCTATAGTAAATTATTCAAAAAATAATTTTTTACTGTCGCAAATTTTAAGTGCGCCAGGGATTGCCTTTTCTATAGTAAATTATTCAAAAAATAATTTTTTACTGTCGCAAATTTTAAATACGCCAGAGATAGCCTTTTCTATAGTATATTATTCAAAAAATAATTTTCTACTGTCGCAAATTTTAATTACGCCAGGGATTGCCTTTTCTATAGTAAATTATTCAAAAAATAATTTTCTACTCTCGCAAATTTTAACTACGCCAGGGATTGCCTTTTCTATAGTAAATTATTCAAAAAATAATTTTTTACTGTCGCAAATTTTAAGTGCGCCAGGGATTGCCTTTTCTATAGTAAATTATTCAAAAAATAATTTTTAACTGTCGCAAATTTTAATTGCGCCAGGGATTGCATTTTCTATAGTAAATTATTCAAAAAATAATTTTCTACTGTCGCAAATTTTAATTACGCCAGGGATTGCCTTTTCTATAGTAAATTATTCAAAAAATAATTTTTTACTGTCGCAAATTTTAAGTGCGCCAGGGATTGCCTTTTCTATTGTAAATTATTCAAAAAATAATTTTATACTGTCGCAAATTTTAATTACGCCAGGGATTGCCTTTTCTATAGTAAATTATTCGAAAAATAATTTTATACTGTCGCAAATTTTAATTGCGCCAGGGATTGCCTTTTCTATAGTAAATTATTCAAAAAATAATTTTCTACTGTCGCAAATTTTAATTACGCCAGGGATTGCCTTTTCTATAGTAAATTATTCAAAAAATAATTTTTTACTGTCGCAAATTTTAAGTGCGCCAGGGATTGCCTTTTCTATAGTAAATTATTCAAAAAATAATTTTTTACTGTCGCAAATTTTAATTACGCCAGGGATTGCCTTTTCTATAGTAAATTATTCAAAAAATAATTTTCTACTGTCGCAAATTTTAAATATCCCAGGGATTGCCTTTTCTATAGTAAATTATTCAAAAAATAATTTTCTACTGTCTCAAATTTTAAGTGCGCCAGGGATTGCCTTTTCTATAGTAAATTATTCAAAAAATAATTTTATACTGTCGCAAATTTTAATTACGCCAGGGATTGCCTTTTCTATAGTAAATTATTCAAAAAATAATTTTATACTGTCGCAAATTTTAAATACGCCAGGGATTGCCTTTTCTATAGTAAATTATTCAAAAAATAATTTTTTACTGTCGCAAATTTTAATTACGCCAGGGATTGCCTTTTCTATAGTAAATTATTCAAAAAATAATTTTCTACTGTCGCAAATTTTAAATATCCCAGGGATTGCCTTTTCTATAGTAAATTTCTCACAAAATAATTTTTACTGTCGCAAATTTTAATTGCGCCAGGGATTGCCTTTTCTGTAGTAAATTATTCAAAAAATAATTTTCTACTGTCGCAAATTTTAATTACGCCAGGGATTGCCTTTTCTATAGTAAATTATTCAAAAAATAATTTTTTACTGTCGCAAATTTTAAATATCCCAGGGATTGCCTTTTCTATAGTAAATTATTCAAAAAATAATTTTCTACTGTCGCAAATTTTAAATATCCCAGGGATTGCCTTTTTTATAGTAAATTTTGCAAAAAATAATTTTTTACTGTCGCAAATTTTAATTGCGCCAGGGATTGCCTTTTCTATAGTAAATTATTCAAAAAATAATTTTCAACTGTCGCAAATTTTAATTACGCCAGGGATTGCCTTTTCTATAGTAAATTATTCAAAAAATAATTTTTTACTGTCGCAAATTTTAATTGCGCCAGGGATTGCCTTTTCTATAGTAAATTATTCAAAAAATAATTTTCAACTGTCGCAAATTTTAATTACGCCAGGGATTGCCTTTTCTATAGTAAATTATTCAAAAAATAATTTTCAACTGTCGCAAATTTTAATTACGCCAGGGATTGCCTTTTCTATAGTAAATTATTCAAAAAATAATTTTTTACTGTCGCAAATTTTAAATACGCCAGGGATTGCCTTTTCTATAGTAAATTATTCAAAAAATAATTTTATACTGTCGCAAATTTCAAATCCGCCAGGGATTGCCTTTTCTATAGTAAATTATTCAAAAAATAATTTTCAACTGTCGTAAATTTTAATTACGCCAGGTATTGCCTTTTCTATAGTAAATTATTCAAAAAATAATTTTTTACTGTCGCAAATTTTAAATACGCCAGGGATTGCCTTTTCTATAGTAAATTATTCAAAAAATAATTTTATACTGTCGCAAATTTTAATTACGCCAGGGGATTGCCTTTTCTATAGTAAAATTTTCAAAAAATAATTTTCTACTGTCGCAAATTTTAATTACGCCAGGGATTGCCTTTTCTATAGTAAATTATTCAAAAAATAATTTTCTACTGTCGCAAATTTTAATTACGCCAGGGATTGCCTTTTCTATAGCAAATTATTCAAAAAATAATTTTCTACTGTCGCAAATTTTAATTCCGCCAGGGATTGCCTTTTCTATAGTAAAATTATTCAAAAATAATTTTCTACTGTCGCAAATTTTAATTACGCCAGGGATTGCCTTTTCTATAGTAAATTATTCAAAAAATAATTTTCTACTGTCGCAAATTTTAATTACGCCAGGGATTGCATTTTCTATAGTAAATTATTCAAAAAATAAATTTCAACTGTCGCAAATTTTAATTACGCCAGGGATTGCCTTTTCTATAGTAAATTATTCAAAAAATAATTTTCAACTGTCGCAAATTTCAAATCCGCCAGGGATTGCCTTTTCTATAGTAAATTATTCAAAAAATAATTTTTTTCTATCGCAAGTTTTAATTGCGCCATGGATTGCCTTTTCTATAGTAAATTATTCAAAAAATAATTTTTTACTGTCGAAAATTTTGCGCCAGGGATTGCCTTTTCTATAGTAAATTATTCAAAAAATAATTTTTTACTATCGCAAATTTTAATTGCGCCAGGGATTGCCTTTTCTATAGTAAATTATTCAAAAAATAATTTTTTACTATCGCAAGTTTTAATTGCGCCAGGGATTGCCTTTTCTACAGTAAATTTTTCAAAATATTATTTTTTTACTGTCGCAAATTTTAATTACGCCAGGGATTGCCTTTTCTATAGTAAATTATTCAAAAAATAATTTTCTACTGTCGCAAATTTTAATTACGCCAGGGATTGCCTTTTCTATAGTAAATTATTCAAAAAATAATTTTATACTGTCGCAAATTTTAAATACGCCAGGTATTGCCTTTTCTATAGTAAATTATTCAAAAAATAATTTTATACTGTCGCAAATTTTAATTACGCCAGGGTTTGCCTTTTCTATAGTAAATTATTCAAAAAATAATTTTATACTGTCGCAAATTTTAATTACGTCAGGGATTGCCTTTTCTATAGTAAATTATTCAAAAAATAATTTTTTACTGTCGCAAATTTTAATTACGCCAGGGATTGCCTTTTCTATAGTAAATTATTAAAAAAATAATTTTCAACTGTCGCAAATTTCAAATCCGCCAGGGATTGCCTTTTCTATAGTAAAATATTCAAAAAATAATTTTTTACTATCGCAAGTTTTAATTGCGCCAGGGATTGCCTTTTCTACAGTAAATTTTTCAAAATATTAATTTTATACTGTCGCAAATTTTAATTACGCCAGGGATTGCCTTTTCTATAGTAAATTTTGCAAAAAATAATTTTTTACTGTCGCAAATTTTAAATACGCCAGGGACTGCCTTTTCTATAGTAAATTATTCAAAAAATTATTTTCTACTGTCGCATATTTCAAATCTGCAGGGATTGCCTTTTCTATAGTAAATTATTCAAAAAATAATTTTCAACTGTCGCAAATTTTAATTACGCCAGGGATTGCCTTTTCTATAGTAAATTAGTCAAAAAATAATTTTCTACTGTCGCAAATTTTAATTACGCCAGGGATTGCCTTTTCTATAGTAAATTATTCAAAAAATAATTTTCTACTGTCGCAAATTTTAATTACGCCAGGATTGCCTTTTCTATAGTAAACTTTTCAAAAAATAATTTTCTACTGTCGCAAATTTTAATTACGCCAGGGATTGCCTTTTCTATAGTAAACTTTTCAAAAAATAATTTTCTACTGTCGCAAATTTTAATTACGCCAGGGATTGCCTTTTCTATAGTAAATTATTCAAAAAGTAATTTTCTACTGTCGCAAATTTTAATTACGCCAGGGATTGCCTTTTCTATAGTAAATTATTCAAAAAATAATTTTCTACTGTCGCAAATTTTAATTACGCCAGGGATTGCCTTTTCTATAGTAAATTATTCAAAAAATAATTTTCTACTGTCGCAAATTTTAATTACGCCAGGGATTGCCTTTTCTATAGTAAATTATTCAAAAAATAATTTTCTACTGTCGCAAATTTTAATTACGCCAGGGATTGCCTTTTCTTTAGTAAATTATTCAAAAAATAATTTTCAACTGTCGCAAATTTGAAATCCGCCAGGGATTGCCTTTTCTATAGTAAACTTTTCAAAAAATAATTTTCTACTGTAGCAAATTTTAATTGCGCCAGGGATTGCCTTTTCTATAGTAAATTATTCGAAAAATAATTTTCTACTGTCGCAAATTTTAAGTGCGCCAGGGATTGCCTTTTCTATAGTAAATTATTCAAAAAATAATTTTATACTGTCGCAAATTTTAAGTGCGCCAGGGATTGCCTTTTCTATAGTAAATTATTCAAAAAATAATTTTCTACTGTCGCAAATTTTAATTGCGCCAGGGATTGCCTTTTCTACAGTAAATTTTTCAAAAAATAATTTTCAACTGTCGCAAATTTTAATTGCGCCAGGGATTGCCTTTTCTATAGTAAATTTTTCAAAAAATAATTTTCAACTGCCGCAAATTTTAATTACGCCAGGGATTGCCTTTTATATAGTAAATTATTCAAAAATTAATTTTTTACTGTCGCAAATTTTAATTACGCCAGGGATTGCCTTTTCTATAGTAAATTATTCAAAAAATAATTTTCAACTGTCGCAAATTTCAAATCCGCCAGGGATTGCCTTTTCTATAGTAAATTATTCAAAAAATAATTTTATACTGTCGCAAATTTTAATTGCGCCAGGGATTGCCTTTTCTTTAGTAAATTATTCAAAAAATAATTTTCAACTGTCGCAAATTTTAATTGCGCCAGGGATTGCCTTTTATATAGTAAATTATTCAAAAAATAATTTTCTACTGTCGCAAATTTTAATTGCGCCAGGGATTGCCTTTTCTACAGTAAATTATTCAAAAAATAATTTTATACTGTCGCAAATTTTAATTGCGCCAGGGATTGCCTTTTCTATAGTAAATTATTCAAAAAATAATTTTTTACTGTCGCAAATTTTAATTACGCCAGGGATTGCCTTTTCTACAGTAAATTTTTCAAAAATTAATTTTTTACTGTCGCAAATTTTAAATACGCCAGGGATTGCCTTTTCTATAGTAAATTATTCAAAAAATAATTTTTTATTGTCGAAAATTTTAAGTGCGCCAGGGATTGCCTTTTCTATAGTAAATTATTCAAAAAATAATTTTCAACTGTCGCAAATTTTAATTGTGCCAGGGATTGCCTTTTCTATAGTAAATTATTCAAAAAATAATTTTCTACTGTCGCAAATTTTAATTGCGCCAGGGATTGCCTTTTCTATAGTAAATTATTCAAAAATAAATTTTTTACTGTCGCAAATTTTAATTACGTCAGGGATTGCCTTTTCTATAGTAAATTATTCAAAAAATAATTTTCTACTGTCGCAAATTTTAATTACGCCAGGGATTGCCTTTTCTATAGTAAATTATTCAAAAAATAATTTTTTACTGTCGCAAATTTTAAGTGCGCCAGGGATTGCCTTTTCTATAGTAAATTATTCAAAAAATAATTTTCTTCTGTCGCAAATTTTAAGTGCGCCAGGGATTGCCTTTTCTATAGTAAATTTTGCAAAAAATAATTTTCTACTGTCGCAAATTTTAATTGCGCCAGGGATTGCCTTTTCTATAGTAATTTATTCAAAAAATAATTTTCAACTGTCGCAAATTTTAAGTGCGCCAGGGATTGCCTTTTCTATAATAAATTATTCAAAAAATAAATTTCTACTGTCGCAAATTTTAGTTACGCCAGGGATTGCCTTTTCTATAGTAAATTATTCAAAAAATAATTTTCAACTGTCGCAAATTTTAATTGCGCCAGGGATTGCCTTTTCTATAGTAAATTATTCAAAAAATAATATTTTACTGTCGCAAATTTTAAATACGCCAGGGATTGCCTTTTCTGTAGTAAATTATTCAAAAAATAATTTTTTACTGTCGCAAATTTTAATTACGCCAGGGATTGCCTTTTCTATAGTAAATTATTCAAAAAATAATTTTCAACTGTCGCAAATTTTAATTGCGCCAGGGATTGCCTTTTCTATAGTAAATTATTCAAAAAATAATTTTCTACTTACTGTCGCAAATTTTAATTATACCAGTGATTGCCTTTTCTATAGTAAACTTTTCAAAAAATAATTTTCTACTGTCGCAAATTTTAATTACGCCAGGGATTGCCTTTTCTATAGTAAATAATTCAAAAAATAATTTTTTACTGTCGCAAATTTTAAATACGCCAGGGATTGCCTTTTCTATAGTAAATTATTCAAAAAATAATTTTTTACTGTCGAAAATTTTAAGTGCGCCAGGGATTGCCTTTTCTATAGTAAATTATTCAAAAAATAATTTTCAACTGTCGCAAATTTTAATTGCGCCAGGGATTGCCTTTTCTATAGTAAATTATTCAAAAAATAATTTTATACTGTCGCAAATTTTAATTGCGCCAGGGATTGCCTTTTCTATAGTAAATTATTCAAATAATAATTTTTTACTGTCGCAAATTTTAATTGCGCCAGGGATTGCCTTTTCTATAGTAAATTATTCAAAAAATAATTTTCAACTGTCGCAAATTTACAATCCGCCAGGGATTGCCTTTTCTATAGTAAATTATTCAAAAAATAATTTTATACTGTCGCAAATTTTAATTGCGCCAGGGATTGCCTTTTCTTTAGTAAATTATTCAAAAAATAATTTTCAACTGTCGCAAATTTTAATTGCTCCAGGGATTGCCTTTTATATAGTAAATTATTCAAAAAATAATTTTCTACTGTCGCAAATTTTAATTGCGCCAGGGATTGCCTTTTCTACAGTAAATTATTCAAAAATTAATTTTTTACTGTCGCAAATTTTAATTGCGCCAGGGATTGCCTTTTCTATAGTAAATTATTCAAAAAATAATTTTCTACTGTCGCAAATTTTAATTACGCCAGGGATTGCCTTTTCTACAGTAAATTTTTCAAAAATTAATTTTTTACTGTCGCAAATTTTAAATACGCCAGGGATTGCCTTTTCTATAGTAAATTATTCAAAAAATAATTTTTTACTGTCGAAAATTTTAAGTGCGCCAGGGATTGCCTTTTCTATAGTAAATTATTCAAAAAATAATTTTCAACTGTCGCATTAATTGTGCCAGGGATTGCCTTTTCTATAGTAAATTATTCAAAAAATTATTTTCTACTGTCGCAAATTTTAATTGCGCCAGGGATTGCCTTTTCTATAGTAAATTATTCAAAAATTAATTTTTTACTGTCGCAAATTTTAATTACGTCAGGGTTTGCCTTTTCTATAGTAAATTATTCAAAAAATAATTTTCTACTGTCGCAAATTTTAATTACGCCAGGGATTGCCTTTTCTATAGTAAATTATTCAAAAAATAATTTTTTACTGTCGCAAATTTTAAGTGCGCCTGGGATTGCCTTTTCTATAGTAAATTATTCAAAAAATAATTTTCTACTGTCGCAAATTTTAAGTGCGCCAGGGATTGCCTTTTCTATAGTAAATTTTGCAAAAAATAATTTTCTACTGTCGCAAATTTTAATTGCGCCAGGGATTGCCTTTTCTATAGTAAATTATTCAAAAAATAATTTTCTACTGTCGCAAATTTTAATTATACCAGGGATTGCCTTTTCTATAGTAAACTTTTCAAAAAATAATTTTCTACTGTCGCAAATTTTAATTACGCCAGGGATTGCCTTTTCTATAGTAAATAATTCAAAAAATAATTTTTTACTGTCGCAAATTTTAAATACGCCAGGGATTGCCTTTTCTATAGTAAATTATTCAAAAATAATTTTTTACTGTCGAAAATTTTAAGTGCGCCAGGGATTGCCTTTTCTATAGTAAATTATTCAAAAAATAATTTTCAACTGTCGCAAATTTTAATTGCGCCAGGGATTGCCTTTTCTATAGTAAATTATTCAAAAAAATAATTTTATACTGTCGCAAATTTTAATTGCGCCAGGGATTGCCTTTTCTATAGTAAATTATTCAAATAATAATTTTTTACTGTCGCAAATTTTAATTGCGCCAGCGATTGCCTTTTCTATAGTAAATTATTCAAAAAATAATTTTTTACTGTCGCAAATTTTAAATGCGCCAGGGATTGCCTTTTCTATAGTAAATTATTCAAAAAATAATTTTTTACTGTCGCAAATTTTAATTGCGCCAGGGATTGCCTTTTCTATAGTAAATTATTCAAAAAATAATTTTTTACTGTCGCAAATTTTAAGTGCGCCAGGGATTGCCTTTTCTATAGTAAATTTTGCAAAAAATAATTTTCAACTGTCGCAAATTTTAATTACGCCAGGGATTGCCTTTTCTATAGTAAACTTTTCAAAAAATAATTTTCTACTGTCGCAAATTTTAATTACGCCAGGGATTGCCTTTTCTATAGTAAATTATTCAAAAAATAATTTTCTACTGTCGCAAATTTTAATTACGCCAGGGATTGCCTTTTCTATAGTAAATTATTCAAAAAATAATTTTCTACTGTCGCAAATTTTAATTACGCCAGGGATTGCCTTTTCTATAGTAAATTATTCAAAAAATAATTTTCTACTGTCGCAAATTTTAATTACGCCAGGGATTGCCTTTTCTATAGTAAATTATTCAAAAAATAATTTTCTACTGTCGCAAATTTTAATTACGCCAGGGATTGCCTTTTCTATAGTAAATTATTCAAAAAATAATTTTCAACTGTCGCAAATTTTAATTACGCCAGGGATTGCCTTTTCTATAGTAAATTATTCAAAAAATAATTTTCAACTGTCGCAAATTTCAAATCCGCCAGGGATTGCCTTTTCTATAGTAAACTTTTCAAAAAATAATTTTCTACTGTCGCAAATTTTAATTGCGCCAGGGATTGCCTTTTCTATAGTAAATTATTCGAAAAATAATTTTCTACTGTCGCAAATTTTAAGTGCGCCAGGGATTGCCTTTTCCATAGTAAATTATTCAAAAAATAATTTATACTGTCGCAAATTTTAAGTGCGCCAGGGATTGCCTTTTCTATAGTAAATTATTCAAAAAATAATTTTCTACTGTCGCAAATTTTAATTGCGCCAGGGATTGCCTTTTCTACATTAAATTTTTCAAAAAATAATTTTCTACTGTCGCAAATTTAATTGCGCCAGGGATTGCCTTTTCTATAGTAAATTTTTCAAAAAATAATTTTCAACTGTCGCAAATTTTAATTACGCCAGGGATTGCCTTTTATATAGTAAATTATTCAAAAATTAATTTTTTACTGTCGCAAATTTTAATTACGCCAGGGATTGCCTTTTCTATAGTAAATTATTCAAAAAATAATTTTCAACTGTCGCAAATTTCAAATCCGCCAGGGATTGCCTTTTCTATAGTAAATTATTCAAAAAATAATTTTCTACTGTCGCAAATTTTAAGTGCGTCAGGGATTGCCTTTTCTATAGTAAATTTTGCAAAAAATAATTTTCTACTGTCGCAAATTTTAATTGCGCCAGGGATTACCTTTTCTATAGTAATTTATTCAAAAAATAATTTTCAACTGTCTCAAATTTTAAGTGCGCCAGGAATTGCCTTTTCTATAATAAATTATTCAAAAAATAAATTTCTACTGTCGCAAATTTTAGTTACGCCAGGGATTGCCTTTTCTATAGTAAATTATTCAAAAAATAATTTTTTACTGTCGCAAATTTTAAGTGCGCCAGGGATTGCATTTTCTATAGTAAATTATTCAAAAAATAATTTTCTACTGTCGCAAATTTTAATTACGCCAGGGATTGCCTTTTCTACAGTAAATTTTTCAAAAATTAATTTTTTACTGTCGCAAATTTTAAATACGCCAGGGATTGCCTTTTCTATAGTAAATTATTCAAAAAATAATTTTTTACTGTCGAAAATTTTAAGTGCGCCAGGGATTGCCTTTTCTATAGTAAATTATTCAAAAAATAATTTTCAACTGTCGCAAATTTTAATTGTGCCAGGGATTGCCTTTTCTATAGTAAATTATTCAAAAAATAATTTTCTACTGTCGCAAATTTTAATTGCGCCAGGGATTGCCTTTTCTATAGTAAATTATTCAAAAATTAATTTTTTACTGTCGCAAATTTTAATTACGTCAGGGATTGCCTTTTCTATAGTAAATTATTCAAAAAACAATTTTCTACTGTCGCAAATTTTAATTACGCCAGGGATTGCCTTTTCTATAGTAAATTATTCAAAAAATAATTTTTTACTGTCGCAAATTTTAAGTGCGCCAGGGATTGCCTTTTCTATAGTAAATTATTCAAAAAATAATTTTCTACTGTCGCAAATTTTAAGTGCGTCAGGGATTGCCTTTTCTATAGTAAATTTTGCAAAAAATAATTTTCTACTGTCGCAAATTTTAATTGCGCCAGGGATTGCCTTTTCTATAGTAATTTATTCAAAAAATAATTTTCAACTGTCGCAAATTTTAAGTGCGCCAGGGATTGCCTTTTCTATAATAAATTATTCAAAAAATAAATTTCTACTGTCGCAAATTTTAGTTACGCCAGGGATTGCCTTTTCTATAGTAAATTATTCAAAAAATAATTTTCAACTGTCGCAAATTTTAATTGCGCCAGGGATTGCCTTTTCTATAGTAAATTATTCAAAAAATAATTTTCTACTGTCGCAAATTTTAAATACGCCAGGGATTGCCTTTTCTATAGTAAATTATTCAAAAAATAAATTTTTACTGTCGCAAATTTTAATTACGCCAGGGATTGCCTTTTCTATAGTAAATTATTCAAAAAATAATTTTCAACTGTCGCAAATTTTAATTGCGCCAGGGATTGCCTTTTCTATAGTAAATTATTCAAAAAATAATTTTCTACTGTCGCAAATTTTAATTATACCAGGGATTGCATTTTCTATAGTAAACTTTTCAAAAAATAATTTTCTACGGTCGCAAATTTTAATTACGCCAGGGATTGCCTTTTCTATAGTAAATAATTCAAAAAATAATTTTTTACTGTCGCAAATTTTAAATACGCCAGGGATTGCCTTTTCTATAGTAAATTATTCAAAAAATAATTTTTTACTGTCGAAAATTTTAAGTGCGCCAGGAATTGCCTTTTCTATAGTAAATTATTCAAAAAATAATTTTCAACTGTCGCAAATTTTAATTGCGCCAGGGATTGCCTTTTCTATAGTAAATTATTCAAAAAATAATTTTATACTGTCGCAAATTTTAATTGCGCCAGGGATTGCCTTTTCTATAGTAAATTATTCAAATAATAATTTTTTATTGTCGCAAATTTTAATTGCTCCAGGGTTTGCCTTTTCTATAGTAAATTATTCAAAAAATAATTTTTTACTGTCGCAAATTTTAATTGCGCCAGGGATTGCCTTTTCTATAGTAAATTATTCAAAAAATAATTTTTTACTGTCGCAAATTTTAATTGCGCCAGGGATTGCCTTTTCTATAGTAAATTATTCAAAAAATAATTTTTTACTGTCGCAAATTTTAAGTGCGCCAGGGATTGCCTTTTCTATAGTAAATTATTCAAAAAATAATTTTCAACTGTCGCAAATTTTAATTGCGCCAGGGATTGCCTATTCTATAGTAAATTATTCAAAAAATAATTTTATACTGTCGCAAATTTTAATTGCGCCAGGGATTGCCTTTTCTATAGTAAATTATTCAAATAATAATTTTTTACTGTCGCAAATTTTAATTGCGCCAGGGATTGCCTTTTCTATAGTAAATTATTCAAAAAATAATTTTTTACTGTCGCAAATTTTAATTGCGCCAGGGATTGCCTTTTCTATAGTAAATTATTCAAAAAATAATTTTTTACTGTCGCAAATTTTAATTGCGCCAGGGATTGCCTTTTCTATAGTAATTTATTCAAAAAATAATTTTTTACTGTCGCAAATTTTAAGTGCGCCAGGGATTGCCTTTTCTATAGTAAATTATTCAAAAAATAATTTTCAACTGTCGCAAATTTTAATTGCGCCAGGGATTGCCTTTTCTATAGTAAATTATTCAAAAAATAATTTTCAACTGTCGCAAATTTTAATTGCGCCAGGGATTGCCTTTTCTATAGTAAATTATTCAAAAAATAATTTTCTACTGTCGCAAATTTTAATTATACCAGGGATTGCCTTTTCTATAGTAAACTTTTCAAAAAATAATTTTCTACTGTCGCAAATTTTAATTACGCCAGGGATTGCCTTTTCTATAGTAAATAATTCAAAAAATAATTTTTTACTGTCGCAAATTTTAAATACGCCAGGGATTGCCTTTTCTATAGTAAATTATTCAAAAAATAATTTTTTACTGTCGAAAATTTTAAGTGCGCCAGGGATTGCCTTTTCTATAGTAAATTATTCAAAAAATAATTTTCAACTGTCGCAAATTTTAATTGCGCCAGGGATTGCCTTTTCTATAGTAAATTATTCAAAAAATAATTTTATACTGTCGCAAATTTTAATTGCGCCAGGGATTGCCTTTTCTATAGTAAATTATTCAAATAATAATTTTTTACTGTCGCAAATTTTAATTGCGCCAGGGATTGTCTTTTCTATAGTAAATTATTCAAAAAATAATTTTTTACTGTCGCAAATTTTAATTGCGCCAGGGATTGCCTTTTCTATAGTAAATTATTCAAAAAATAATTTTTTACTGTCGCAAATTTTAATTGCGCCAGGGATTGCCTTTTCTATAGTAAATTATTCAAGAAATAATTTTTACTGTTGCAAATTTTAAGTGCGCCAGGGATTGCCTTTTCTATAGTAAATTTTGCAAAAAATAATTTTTTACTGTCGAAAATTTTAATTACGCCAGGGATTGCCTTTTCTATAGTAAATTATTCAAAAAATAATTTTCTACTGTCGCAAATTTTAATTGCGCCAGGGATTGCCTTTTCTATAGTAAATTATTCAAGAAATAATTTTCTACTGTCGCAAATTTCAAATCCGCCAGGGATTGCCTTTTCTATAGTAAATTATTCAACAAATAATTTTCTACTGTCGCAAGTTTTAATTACGCCAGGGATTGCCTTTCCTATAGTAAATTATTCAAAAAATAATTTTATACTGTCGCAAATTTTAATTACGCCAGGGATTGCCTTTTCTATAGTAAATTATTCAAAAAATAAATTTCTACTGTCGCAAATTTTAATTGCGTCAGGGATTGCCTTTTCTATAGTAAATTATTCAAAAAATAATTTTCTACTGTCGCAAATTTTAATTACGCCAGGGATTGCCTTTTCTATAGTAAACTTTTCAAAAAATAATTTTCTACTGTCGCAAATTTTAATTACGCCAGGGATTGCCTTTTCTATAGTAAATTATTCAAAAAATAATTTTTTACTGTCGCAAATTTTAATTGCGCCAGGGATTGCCTTTTCTATAGTAAATTATTCAAAAAATAATTTTTTACTGTCGCAAATTTTAATTACGCCAGGGATTGCCTTTTCTATAGTAAATTATTCAAAAAATAATTTTTTACTGTCGCAAATTTTAAATACGCCAGGGATTGCCTTTTCTATAGTAAGTTATTCAAAAAATAATTTTCTACTGTCGCAAATTTTAATTGCGCCAGGGATTGCCTTTTCTATAGTAAATTTCTCACAAATTAATTTCTTACTGTCGCAAATTTTAAATATCCCAGGGATTGCCTTTTCTATAGTAAATTATTCAAAAAATAATTTTCAACTGTAGCAAATTTTAATTGCGCCAGGTATTGCCTTTTCTATAGTAAATTATTCAAAAAATAATTTTCAACTGTCGCAAATTTCAAATCCGCCAGGGATTGCCTTTTCTATAGTAAATTATTCAGAAAATAATTTTCAACTGTCGCAAATTTTAATTGCGCCAGGGATTGCCTTTTCTATATTAAGTTATTCAAAAAATAATTTTTTATTGTCGCAAATTTTAATTACGCCAGGGATTGCCTTTTCTATAGTAAATTATTCAAAAAATAATTTTTTACTGTCGAAAATTTTAATTGCGCCAGGGATTGCCTTTTCTATAGTAAATTATTCAAAAAATAATTTTCAACTGTCGCAAATTTTAATTGCGCCAGGGATTGCCTTTTCTATAGTAAATTATTCAAAAAATAATTTTATACTGTCGCAAATTTTAATTGCGCCAGGGATTGCCTTTTCTATAGTAAATTATTCAAATAACAATTTTTTACTGTCGCAAATTTTAATTGCGCCAGGGATTGCCTTTTCTATAGTAAATTATTCAAAAAATAATTTTTTACTGTCGCAAATTTTAATTGCGCCAGGGAATGCCTTTTCTATAGTAAATTATTCAAAAAATAATTTTTTACTGTCGCAAATTTTAATTGCGCCAAGGATTGCCTTTTCTATAGTAAATTATTCAAAAGATAATTTTTTACTGTCGCAAATTTTAATTGCGCCAGGGATTGCCTTTTCTATAGTAAATTATTCAAAAAATAATTTTTTACTGTCGCAAATTTTAATTACGCCAGGGATTGCCTTTTCTATAGTAAATTATTCAAAAAATAATTTTCTACTGTCGCAAATTTCAAATCCGCCAGGGATTGCCTTTTCTATAGTAAATTATTCAAAAAATAATTTTCTACTGTCGCAAATTTTAATTACGCCAGGGATTGCCTTTCTATAGTAAATTATTCAAAAAATAATTTTTTACTGTCGCAAATTTTAAATATCCCAGGGATTGCCTTTTCTATAGTAAACTTTTCAAAAAATAATTCTCTACTGTCGCAAATTTTAATTACGCCAGGGATTGCCTTTTCTATAGTAAATTATTCAAAAAATAATTTTTTACTGTCGCAAATTTTAATTACGCCAGGGATTGCCTTTTCTATAGTAAATTTCTCACAAATTAATTTCTTACTGTCGCAAATTTTAAATACCCCAGGGATTGCCTTTTCTATAGTAAATTATTCAAAAAATAATTTTCAACTGTCGCAAATTTTAATTGCGCCAGGTATTGCCTTTTCTATAGTAAATTATTCAAAAAATAAGTTTCAACTGTCGCAAATTTCAAATCCGCCAGGGATTGCCTTTTCTATAGTAAATTATTCAAAAAATAATTATCAGCTGTCGCAAATTTTAATTGCGCCAGGGATTGCCTTTTCTAAATTAAATTATTCAAAAAATAATTGTTTACTGTCGCAAATTTTAATTACGCCAGGGATTGCCTTTTCTACAGTAAATTTTTCAAAAAATAATTTTCAACTGTCGCAAATTTTAATTGCGCCAGGGATTGCCTTTTCTATAGTAAACTTTTCAAAAAATAATTTTCTACTGTCGCAAATTTTAATTACGCCAGGGATTGTCTTATCTATAGTAAATTATTCAAAAAATAATTTTATACTGTCGCAAATTTTAATTACGCGAGGGATTGCGTTTTCTATAGTAAATTATTCAAAAAATAATTTTCAACTGTCGCAAATTTTAATTACGCCAGGGATTGCCTTTTCTATAGTAAATTATTCAAAAAATAATTTTTTACTGTCGCAAATTTTAAATGTCCCAGGGATTGCATTTTCTATAGTAAACTTTTCAAAAAATAATTTTCTACTGTCGCAAATTTTAATTGCGCCAGGGATTGCCTTTTCTATAGTAAATTTTTCAAAAAATAATTTTCAACTGTCGCAAATTTTAATTGCGCCAGGGATTGCCTTTTCTATAGTAATTTTTTCAAAAAATAATTTTCAACTGTCGCAAATTTTAATTACGCCAGGGATTGGCTTTACTATAGTAAATTATTCAAAAAATAATTTTCTACTGTCGCAAATTTTAATTGCGCCAGGGATTGCCTTTTCTATAGTAAACTTTTCAAAAAATAATTTTCTACTGTCGCAAATTTTAATTGCGCCAGTGATTGCCTTTTCTATAGTAAATTATTCAAAAAATAATTTTCAACTGTCGCAAATTTTAATTGCGCCAGGGATTGCCTTTTATATAGTAAATTATTCAAAAAATAATTTTCTACTGTCGCAAATTTTAATTGCGCCAGGGATTGCCTTTTCTACAGTAAATTATTCAAAAAATAATTTTCTACTGTCGCAAATTTTAAATATCCCAGGGATTGCCTTTTCTATAGTAAACTTTTCAAAAAATAATTTTCTACTGTCGCAAATTTTAATTGCGCCAGGGATTGCCTTTTCTATAGTAAATTATTCAAAAAATAATTTTCTACTGTCGCAAATTTTAAGTGCGCCAGGGATTGCCTTTTCTATAGTAAATTATTCAAAAAATAATTTTTTACTGTCGCAAATTTTAAGTGCGCCAGGGATTGCATTTTCTATAGTAAATTATTCAAAAAATAATTTTCTACTGTCGCAAATTTTAATTGCGCCAGGGATTGCCTTTTCTACAGTAAATTTTTCAAAAAATAATTTTCAACTGTCGCAAATTTTAATTGCGCCAGGGATTGCCTTTTCTATAGTAAATTTTTCAAAAAATAATTTTCAACTGTCGCAAATTTTAATTACGCCAGGGATTGCCTTTTCTATAGTAAAATATTCAAAAAATAATTTTCTACTGTCGCAAATTTTAATTGCGCCAGGGATTGCCTTTTCTACAGTAAATTATTCAAAAATTAATTTTTTACTGTCGCAAATTTTAAGTGCGCCAGGGATTGCCTTTTCTATAGTAAATTATTCAAAAAATAATTTTTTACTGTCGCAAATTTTAATTACGCCAGGGATTGCCTTTTCTATAGTAAATTATTCAAAAAATAATTTTTTACTGTCGCAAATTTTAATTACGCCAGGGATTGCCTTTTTTATAGTAAATTATTCAAAAAATAATTTTTTACTGTCGCAAATTTTAAATACGCCAGAGATTGCCTTTTCTATAGTAAATTATTCAAAAAATAATTTTCTACTGTAGCAAATTTTAATTGCGCCAGGGATTGCCTTTTCTATAGTAAATTTCTCACAAATTAATTTCTTACTGTCGCAAATTTTAAATATCCCACGGATTGCCTTTTCTATAGTAAATTATTCAAAAAATAATTTTCAACTGTCGCAAATTTTAATTGCGCCAGGTATTGCCTTTTCTATAGTAAATTATTCAAAAAATAAGTTTCAACTGTCGCAAATTTCAAATCCGCCAGGGATTGCCTTTTCTATAGTAAATTATTCAAAAAATAATTATCAGCTGTCGCAAATTTCAATTCCGCCAGGGATTGCCTTTTCTAAAGTAAATTATTCAAAAAATAATTGTTTACTGTCGCAAATTTTAATTACGCCAGGGATTGCCTTTTCTACAGTAAATTTTTCAAAAAATAATTTTCAACTGTCGCAAATTTTAATTGCGCCAGAGATTGCCTTTTCTATAGTAAACTTTTCAAAAAATAATTTTCTACTGTCGCAAATTTTAATTACGCCAGGGATTGTCTTTTCTATAGTAAATTATTCAAAAAATAATTTTATACTGTCGCAAATTTTAATTACGCCAGGGATTGCGTATTCTATAGTAAATTATTCAAAAAATAATTTTCAACTGTCGCAAATTTTAATTACGCCAGGGATTGCCTTTTCTATAGTAAATTATTCAAAAAATAATTTTTTACTGTCGCAAATTTTAAATGTCCCAGGGATTGCATTTTCTATAGTAAACTTTTCAAAAAATAATTTTCTACTGTCGCAAATTTTAATTGCGCCAGGGATTGCCTTTTCTATAGTAAATTTTTCAAAAAATAATTTTCAACTGTAGCAAATTTTAATTGCGCCAGGGATTGCCTTTTCTATAGTAATTTTTTCAAAAAATAATTTTCAACTGTCGCAAATTTTAATTACGCCAGGGATTGGCTTTTCTATAGTAAATTATTCAAAAAATAATTTTCTACTGTCGCAAATTTTAATTGCGCCAGGGATTGCCTTTTCTATAGTAAACTTTTCAAAAAATAATTTTCTACTGTCGCAAATTTTAATTGCGCCAGTGATTGCCTTTTCTATAGTAAATTATTCAAAAAATAATTTTCAACTGTCGCAAATTTTAATTGCACCAGGGATTGCCTTTTATATAGTAAATTATTCAAAAAATAATTTTCTACTGTCGCAAATTTTAATTGCGCCAGGGATTGCCTTTTCTACAGTAAATTATTCAAAAAATAATTTTCTACTGTCGCAAATTTTAAATATCCCAGGGATTGCCTTTTCTATAGTAAACTTTTCAAAAAATAATTTTCTACTGTCGCAAATTTTAATTGCGCCAGGGACTGCATTTTCTATAGTAAATTATTCAAAAAAAAATTTTCTACTGTCGCAAATTTTAAGTGCGCCAGGGATTGCCTTTTCTATAGTAAATTATTCAAAAAATAATTTTTTACTGTCGCAAATTTTAAGTGCGCCAGGGATTGCATTTTCTATAGTAAATTATTCAAAAAATAATTTTCTACTGTCGCAAATTTTAATTGCGCCAGGGATTGCCTTTTCTACAGTAAATTTTTCAAAAAATAATTTTCAACTGTCGCAAATTTTAATTGCGCCAGGGATTGCCTTTTCTATAGTAAATTTTTCAAAAAATAATTTTCAACTGTCGCAAATTTTAATTACGCCAGGGATTGCCTTTTCTATAGTAAAATATTCAAAAAATAATTTTCTACTGCCGCAAATTTTAATTGCACCAGGGATTGCCTTTTCTACAGTAAATTATTCAAAAATTAATTTTTTACTGTCGCAAATTTTAAGTGCGCCAGGGATTGCATTTTCTATAGTAAATTATTCAAAAAATAATTTTCTACTGTCGCAAATTTTAAATGTCCCAGGGATTGCATTTTCTATAGTAAACTTTTCAAAAAATAATTTTCTACTGTCGCAAATTTTAATTGCGCCAGGGATTGCCTTTTCTATAGTAAATTTTTCAAAAAATAATTTTCAACTGTCGCAAATTTTAATTGCGCCAGGGATTGCCTTTTCTATTGTAATTTTTTCAAAAAATAATTTTCAACTGTCGCAAATTTTAATTACGCCAGGGATTGGCTTTTCTATAGTAAATTATTCAAAAAATAATTTTCTACTGTCGCAAATTTTAATTGCGCCAGGGATTGCCTTTTCTATAGTAAACTTTTCAAAAAATAATTTTCTACTGTCGCAAATTTTAATTGCGCCAGTGATTGCCTTTTCTATAGTAAATTATTCAAAAAATAATTTTCAACTCTCGCAAATTTTAATTGCGCCAGGGATTGCCTTTTATATAGTAAATTATTCAAAAAATAATTTTCTACTGTCGCAAATTTTAATTGCGCCAGGGATTGCCTTTTCTACAGTAAATTATTCAAAAAATAATTTTCTACTGTCGCAAATTTTAAATATCCCAGGGATTGCCTTTTCTATAGTAAACTTTTCAAAAAATAATTTTCTACTGTCGCAAATTTTAATAGCGCCAGGGATTGCCTTTTCTATAGTAAATTATTCAAAAAATAATTTTCTACTGTCGCAAATTTTAAGTGCGCCAGGGATTTCCTTTTCTATAGTAAATTATTCAAAAAATAATTTTTTACTGTCGCAAATTTTAAGTGCGCCAGGGATTGTCTTTTCTATAGTAAATTATTCAAAAAATAATTTTATACTGTCGCAAATTTTAATTACGCCAGGGATTGCGTTTTCTATAGTAAATTATTCAAAAAATAATTTTAAACTGTCGCAAATTTTAATTACGCCAGGGATTGCCTTTTCTATAGTAAATTATTCAAAAAATAATTTTTTACTGTCGCAAATTTTAAATGTCCCAGGGATTGCATTTTCTATAGTAAACTTTTCAAAAAATAATTTTCTACTGTAGCAAATTTTAATTGCGCCAGGGATTGCCTTTTCTATAGTAAATTTTTCAAAAAATAATTTTCAACTGTCGCAAATTTTAATTGCGCCAGGGATTGCCTTTTCTATAGTAATTTTTTCAAAAAATAATTTTCAACTGTCGCAAATTTTAATTACGCCAGGGATTGGCTTTTCTATAGTAAATTATTCAAAAAATAATTTTCTACTGTCGCAAATTTTAATTGCGCCAGGGATTGCCTTTTCTATAGTAAACTTTTCAAACAATAATTTTCTACTGTCGCAAATTTTAATTGCGCCAGTGATTGCCTTTTCTATAGTAAATTATTCAAAAAATAATTTTCAACTGTCGCAAATTTTAATTGCGCCAGGGATTGCCTTTTATATAGTAAATTATTCAAAAAATAATTTTCTACTGTCGCAAATTTTAATTGCGCCAGGGATTGCCTTTTCTACAGTAAATTATTCAAAAAATAATTTTCTACTGTCGCAAATTTTAAATATCCCAGGGATTGCCTTTTCTATAGTAAACTTTTCAAAAAATAATTTTCTACTGTCGCAAATTTTAATTGCGCCAGGGATTGCCCTTTCTATAGTAAATTATTCAAAAAATAATTTTCTACTGTCGCAAATTTTAAGTGCGCCAGGGATTGCCTTTTCTATAGTAAATTATTCAAAAAATAATTTTTTACTGTCGCAAATTTTAAGTGCGCCAGGGATTGCATTTTCTATAGTAAATTATTCAAAAAATAATTTTCTACTGTCGCAAATTTTAATTGCGCCAGGGATTGCCTTTTCTACAGTAAATTTTTCAAAAAATAATTTTCAACTGTCGCAAATTTTAATTCCGCCAGGGATTGCCTTTTCTATAGTAAATTTTTCAAAAAATAATTTTCAACTGTCGCAAATTTTAATTACGCCAGGGATTGCCTTTTCTATAGTAAAATATTCAAAAAATAATTTTCTACTGTCGCAAATTTTAATTGCGCCAGGGATTGCCTTTTCTACAGTAAATTATTCAAAAATTAATTTTTTACTGTCGCAAATTTTAAGTGCGCCAGGGATTGCCTTTTCTATAGTAAATTATTCAAAAAATAATTTTTTACTGTCGCAAATTTTAATTACGCCAGGGATTGCCTTTTCCATAGTAAATTATTCAAAAACTAATTTTTTACTGTCGCAAATTTTAATTACGCCAGGGATTGCCTTTTCTATAGTAAATTATTCAAAAAATAATTTTTTACTGTCGCAAATTTTAAATACGCCAGAGATTGCCTTTTCTATAGTAAATTATTCAAAAAATAACTTTCTACTGTAGCAAATTTTAATTGCGCCAGGGATTGCCTTTTCTATAGTAAATTTCTCACAAATTAATTTCTTACTGTCGCAAATTTTAAATATCCCACGGATTGCCTTTTCTATAGTAAATTATTCAAAAAATAATTTTCAACTGTCGCAAATTTTAATTGCGCCAGGTATTGCCTTTTCTATAGTAAATTATTCAAAAAATAAGTTTCAACTGTCGCAAATTTCAAATCCGCCAGGGATTGCCTTTTCTATAGTAAATTATTCAAAAACTAATTATCAGCTGTCGCAAATTTTAATTGCGCCAGGGATTGCCTTTTCTAAAGTAAATTATTCAAAAAATAATTGTTTACTGTCGCAAATTTTAATTACGCCAGGGATTGCCTTTTCTACAGTAAATTTTTCAAAAAATAATTTTCAACTGTCGCAAATTTTAATTGCGCCAGGGATTGCCTTTTCTATAGTAAACTTTTCAAAAAATAATTTTCTACTGTCGCAAATTTTAATTACGCCAGGGATTGTCTTTTCTATAGTAAATTATTCAAAAAATAATTTTATACTGTCGCAAATTTTAATTACGCCAGGGATTGCGTTTTCTATAGTAAATTATTCAAAAAATAATTTTCAACTGTCGCAAATTTTAATTACGCCAGGGATTGCCTTTTCTATAGTAAATTATTCAAAAAATAATTTTTTACTGTCGCAAATTTTAAATGTCCCAGGGATTGCATTTTCTATAGTAAACTTTCAAAAAATAATTTTCTACTGTCGCAAATTTTAATTGCGCCAGGGATTGCCTTTTCTATAGTAAATTTTTCAAAAAATAATTTTCAACTGTCGCAAATTTTAATTGCGCCAGGGATTGACTTTTCTATAGTAATTTTTTCAAAAATAATTTTCAACTGTCGCAAATTTTAATTACGCCAGGGATTGGCTTTTCTATAGTAAATTATTCAAAAAATAATTTTCTACTGTCGCAAATTTTAATTGCGCCAGGGATTGCCTTTTCTATAGTAAACTTTTCAAAAATAATTTTCTACTGTCGCAAATTTTAATTGCGCCAGTGATTGCCTTTTCTATAGTAAATTATTCAAAAAATAATTTTCAACTGTCGCAAATTTTAATTGCGCCAGGGATTGCCTTTTATATAGTAAATTATTCAAAAAATAATTTTCTACTGTCGCAAATTTTAATTGCGCCAGGGATTGCCTTTTCTACATTAAATTATTCAAAAAATAATTTTCTACTGTCGCAAATTTTAAATATCCCAGGGATTGCCTTTTCTATAGTAAACTTTTCAAAAAATAATTTTCTACTGTCGCAAATTTTAATTGCGCCAGGGACTGCCTTTTCTATAGTAAATTATTCAAAAAATAATTTTCTACTGTCGCAAATTTTAAGTGCGCCAGGGATTGCCTTTTCTATAGTAAATTATTCAAAAAATAATTTTTTACTGTCGCAATTTTAAGTGCGCCAGGGATTGCATTTTCTATAGTAAATTATTCAAAAAATAATTTTCTACTGTCGCAAATTTTAATTGCGCCAGGGATTGCCTTTTCTACAGTAAATTTTTCAAAAAATAATTTTCAAATGTCGCAAATTTTAATTGCGCCAGGGATTGCCTTTTCTATAGTAAATTTTCAAAAAATAATTTTCAACTGTCACAAATTTTAATTACGCCAGGGATTGCCTTTTCTATAGTAAAATATTCAAAAAATAATTTTCTACTGCCGCAAATTTTAATTGCGCCAGGGATTGCCTTTTCTACAGTAAATTATTCAAAAATTAATTTTTTACTGTCGCAAATTTTAAGTGCGCCAGGGATTGCCTTTTCTATAGTAAATTATTCAAAAAATAATTTTTTACTGTCGCAAATTTTAATTACGCCAGGGATTGCCTTTTCTATAGTAAATTATTCAAAAAATAATTTTTTACTGTCGCAAATTTTAAATACGCCAGGTATTGCCTTTTCTATAGTAAATTATTCAAAAAATAATTTTTTACTGTCGCAAATTTTAAATACGCCAGGGATTGCCTTTTCTATATTAAATTTTGCAAAAAATAATTTTTTATTATCGCAAGTTTTAATTGCGCAAGGGATTGCCTTTTCTATAGTAAATTATTCAAAAAATAATTTTATACTGTCGCAAATTTTAATTACGCCAGGGATTGCCTTTTCTACAGTAAATTATTCAAAAAATAATTTTCTACTGTCGCAAATTTTAACTGCGCCAGGGATTGCCTTTTCTATAGTAAATTATTCAAAAAATAATTTTTTACTGTCGCAAATTTTAAGTGCGCCAGGGATTGCCTTTTCTATAGTAAAATTTTCAAAAAATAATTTTCAACTGTCGCAAATTTTAATTACGCCAGGGATTGCCTTTTCTATAGTAAATTATTCAAAAAATAATTTTCTACTGTCGCAAATTTTAATTGCGCCAGGGATTGCCTTTTCTATAGTAAACTTTTCAAAAAATAATTTTCTACTGTCGCAAATTTTAATTGCGCCAGGGATTGCCTTTTCTATAGTAAATTATTCAAAAAATAATTTTCAACTGTCGCAAATTTTAATTGCGCCAGGGATTGCCTTTTATATAGTAAATTATTCAAAAAATAATTTTCTACTGTCGCAAATTTTAATTGCGCCAGGGATTGCCTTTTCTACAGTAAATTATTCAAAAAATAATTTTCTACTGTCGCAAATTTTAAATATCCCAGGGATTGCCTTTTCTATAGTAAACTTTTCAAAAAATAATTTTCAACTGTCGCAAATTTTAATTGCGCCAGGGATTGCCTTTTCTATAGTAAATTATTCAAAAAATAATTTTCTACTGTCGCAAATTTTAAGTGGGCCAGGGATTGCCTTTTCTATAGTAAATTATTCAAAAAATAATTTTTTACTGTCGCGAATTTTAAGTGCGCCAGGGATTGCCTTTTCTATAGTAAATTATTCAAAAAATAATTTTCTACTTTCGCAAATTTTGATTGCGCCAGGGATTGCCTTTTCAACAGTAAATTTTTCAAAAAATAATTTTCAACTGTCGCAAATTTTAATTGGGCCAGGGATTGCCTTTTCTATAGTAATTTTTTCAAAAAATAATTTTCAACTGTCGCAAATTTTAATTACGACAGGGATTGGCTTTTCTATAGTAAATTATTCAAAAAATAATTTTCTACTGTCGCAAATTTTAATTGCGCCAGGGATTGCCTTTTCTATAGTAAACTTTTCAAAAAATAATTTTCTACTGTCGCAAATTTTAATTGCGCCAGTGATTGCCTTTTCTATAGTAAATTATTCAAAAAATAATTTTCAACTGTCGCAAATTTTAATTGCGCCAGGGATTGCCGTTTATATAGTAAATTATTCAAAAAATAATTTTCTACTGTCGCAAATTTTAATTGCGCCAGGGATTGCCTTTTCTACAGTAAATTATTCAAAAAATAATTTTCTACTGTCGCAAATTTTAAATATCCCAGGGATTGCCTTTTCTATAGTAAACTTTTCAAAAAATAATTTTCTACTGTCGCAAATTTTAATTGCGCCAGGGATTGCCTTTTCTATAGTAAATTATTCAAAAAATAATTTTCTAGTGTCGCAAATTTTAAGTGCGCCAGGGATTGCCTTTTCTATAGTAAATTATTCAAAAAATAATTTTTTACTGTCGCAAATTTTAAGTGCGCCAGGGATTGCATTTTCTATAGTAAATTGTTCAAAAAATGATTTTCTACTGTCGCAAATTTTAATTGCGCCAGGGATTGCCTTTTCTACAGTAAATTTTTCAAAAAATAATTTTCAACTGTCGCAAATTTTAATTGCGCCAGGGATTGCCTTTTCTATAGTAAATTTTTCAAAAAATAATTTTCAACTGTCGCAAATTTTAATTACGCCAGGGATTGCCTTTTCTATAGTAAATTATTCAAAAAATAATTTTCTACTGTCGCAAATTTTAATTGCGCCAGGGATTGCCTTTTCTACAGTAAATTATTCAAAAATTAATTTTTTACTGTCGCAAATTTTAAGTGCGCCAGGGATTGCCTTTTCTATAGTAAATTATTCACAAAATAATTTTTTACTGTCGCAAATTTTATTTACGCCAGGGATTGCCTTTTCTATAGTAAATTATTCAAAAAATAATTTTTTACTGTCGCAAATTTTAAATGCGCCAGGTATTGCCTTTTCTATAGTAAATTAT
Source organism: Dioctria linearis (assembly GCA_963930735.1). Lineage (NCBI taxonomy): Eukaryota > Metazoa > Arthropoda > Insecta > Diptera > Asilidae > Dioctria > Dioctria linearis. The sequence continues at coordinate 49,507 of CAWVNZ010002192.1, forward strand.
TCAAAAAATAATTTTTTACTGTCGCAAATTTTAAATACGCCAGGGATTGCCTTTTCTATATTAAATTTTGCAAAAAAAATAATTTTTTATTATCGCAAGTTTTAATTGCGCCAGGGATTGCATTTTCTATAGTAAATTATTCAAAAAATAATTTTATACTGTCGCAAATTTTAATTACGCCAGGGATTGCCTTTTCTACAGTAAATTATTCAAAAAATAATTTTCTACTGTCGCAAATTTTAACTGCGCCAGGGATTGCCTTTTCTATAGTAAATTATTCAAAAAATAATTTTTTACTGTCGCAAATTTTAAGTGCGCCAGGGATTGCCTTTTCTATAGTAAATTTTTCCAAAAAATAATTTTCAACTGTCGCAAATTTTAATTACGCCAGGGATTACCTTTTCTATAGTAAATTATTCAAAAAATAATTTTCTACTGTCGCAAATTTTAATTGCGCCAGGAATTGCCTTCTCTATAGTAAACTTTTCAAAAAATAATTTTCTACTGTCGCAAATTTTAATTGCGCCAGGGATTGCCTTTTCTATAGTAAATTATTCAAAAAATAATTTTCAACTGTCGCAAATTTTAATTGCGCCAGGGATTGCCTTTTATATAGTAAATTATTCAAAAAATAATTTTCTACTGTCGCAAATTTTAATTGCGCCAGGGATTGCCTTTTCTACAGTAAATTATTCAAAAAATAATTTTCTACTGTCGCAAATTTTAAATATCCCAGGGATTGCCTTTTCTATAGTAAACTTTTCAAAAAATAATTTTCAACTGTCGCAAATTTTAATTGTGCCAGGGATTGCCTTTTCTATAGTAAATTATTCAAAAAATAATTTTCTACTGTCGCAAATTTTAAGTGCGCCAGGGATTGCCTTTTCTATAGTAAATTATTCAAAAAATAATTTTTTACTGTCGCAAATTTTAAGTGCGCCAGGGATTGCCTTTTCTATAGTAAATTATTCAAAAAATAATTTTCTACTGTCGCAAATTTTAATTGCGCCAGGGATTGCCTTTTCTATAGTAAATTATTCAAAAAATAATTTTATACTGTCGCAAATTTTAATTACGCCAGGGATTGCCTTTTCTATAGTAAATTATTCAAAAAATAATTTTCTACTGTCGCAAATTTTAATTACGCCAGGGATTGCCTTTTCTATAGTAAATTATTCAAAAAATAATTTTCTACTGTCGCAAATTTTAATTACGCCAGGGATTGCCGTTTCTATACTAATTATTCAAAAAACAATTTTCTATTGTCGCAAATTTTAATTACGCCAGGGATTGCCTTTTCTATAGTTAATTATTCAAAAAATAATTTTCAACTGTCGCAAATTTTAATTACGCCAGGGATTGCCTTTTATACAGTAAATTTTTCAAAAAATAATTTTCAACTGTCGCAAATTTTAAGTGCGCCAGGGATTGCCTTTTCTATAGTAAATTATTCAAAAAATAATTTTTTACTGTCGCAAATTTTAAGTGCGCCAGGGATTGCCTTTTCTATAGTAAATTATTCAAAAAATAATTTTCTACTGTCGCAAATTTTAAGTGCGCCAGGGATTGCCTTTTCTATAGTAAATTATTCAAAAAATAATTTTATACTGTCGCAAATTTTAAGTGCGCCAGGGATTGCCTTTTCTACAGTAAATTATTCAAAAAATAATTTTCTACTGTCGCAAATTTTAATTACGCCAGGGATTGCCTTTTCTATAGTAAATTATTCAAAAAATAATTTTCTACTGTCGCAAATTTTAATTACGCCAGGGATTGCCTTTTCTACAGTAAATTTTTCAAAAAATAATTTTCAACTGTCGCAAATTTTAAGTCCGCCAGGGATTGCCTTTTCTACAGTCAATTATTCAAAAAATAATTTTCTACTGTCGCAAATTTTAATTACGCCAGGGATTGCCTTTTCTATAGTAAATTATTCAAAAAATAATTTTATACTGTCGCAAATTTCAAATCCGCCAGGGATTGCCTTTTCTATAGTAAATTATTCAAAAAATAATTTTCAACTATCGCAAGTTTTAAATACGCCAGGGATTGCCTTTTCTATAGTAAATTATTCAAAAAATAATTTTATACTGTCGCAAATTTCAAATCCGCCAGGGATTGCCTTTTCTATAGTAAATTATTCAAAAAATAATTTTCAACTATCGCAAGTTTTAAATACGCCAGGGATTGCCTTTTCTATAGTAAATTATTCAAAAAATAATTATCAGCTGTCGCAAATTTTAATTGCGCCAGGGATTGCCTTTTCTAAAGTAAATTATTCAAAAAATAATTGTTTACTGTCGCAAATTTTAATTACGCCAGGGATTGCCTTTTCTACAGTAAATTTTTCAAAAAATAATTTTCAACTGTCGCAAATTTTAATTGCGCCAGGGATTGCCTTTTCTATAGTAAACTTTTCAAAAAATAATTTTCTACTGTCGCAAATTTTAATTACGCCAGGGATTGTCTTTTCTATAGTAAATTATTCAAAAAATAATTTTATACTGTCGCAAATTTTAATTACGCCAGGGATTGCGTTTTCTATAGTAAATTATTCAAAAAATAATTTTCAACTGTCGCAAATTTTAATTACGCCAGGGATTGCCTTTTCTATAGTAAATTATTCAAAAAATAATTTTCAACTGTCGCAAATTTTAATTACGCCAGGGATTGCCTTTTCTATAGTAAATTATTCAAAAAATAATTTTCTACTGTCGCAAATTTTAATTGCGCCAGGGATTGCCTTTTCTATAGTAAATTTTTCAAAAAATAATTTTCTACTGTCGCAAATTTTAATTGCGCCAGGGATTGCCTTTTCTATAGTAAATTTTTCAAAAAATAATTTTCAACTGTCGCAAATTTTAATTACGCCAGGGATTGGCTTTTCTATAGTAAATTATTCAAAAAATAATTTTCTACTGTCGCAAATTTTAATTGCGCCAGGGATTGCCTTTTCTATAGTAAACTTTTCAAAAAATAATTTTCTACTGTCGCAAATTTTAATTGCGCCAGTGATTGCCTTTTCTATAGTAAATTATTCAAAAAATAATTTTCAACTGTCGCAAATTTTAATTGCGCCAGGGATTGCCTTTTATATAGTAAATTATTCAAAAAATAATTTTCTACTGTCGCAAATTTTAATTGCGCCAGGGATTGCCTTTTCTACATTAAATTATTCAAAAAATAATTTTCTACTGTCGCAAATTTTAAATATCCCAGGGATTGCCTTTTCTATAGTAAACTTTTCAAAAAATAATTTTCTACTGTCGCAAATTTTAATTGCGCCAGGGACTGCCTTTTCTATAGTAAATTATTCAAAAAATAATTTTCTACTGTCGCAAATTTTAAGTGCGCCAGGGATTGCCTTTTCTATAGTAAATTATTCAAAAAATAATTTTTTACTGTCGCAAATTTTAAGTGCGCCAGGGATTGCATTTTCTATAGTAAATTATTCAAAAAATAATTTTCTACTGTCGCAAATTTTAATTGCGCCAGGGATTGCCTTTTCTACAGTAAATTTTTCAAAAAATAATTTTCAAATGTCGCAAATTTTAATTGCGCCAGGGATTGCCTTTTCTATAGTAAATTTTTCAAAAAATAATTTTCAACTGTCGCAAATTTTAATTACGCCAGGGATTGCCTTTTCTATAGTAAAATATTCAAAAAATAATTTTCTACTGCCGCAAATTTTAATTGCGCCAGGGATTGCCTTTTCTACAGTAAATTATTCAAAAATTAATTTTTTACTGTCGCAAATTTTAAGTGCGCCAGGGATTGCCTTTTCTATAGTAAATTATTCAAAAAATAATTTTTTACTGTCGCAAATTTTAATTACGCCAGGGATTGCCTTTTCTATAGTAAATTATTCAAAAAATAATTTTTTACTGTCGCAAATTTTAAATACGCCAGGTATTGCCTTTTCTATAGTAAATTATTCAAAAAATAATTTTTTACTGTCGCAAATTTTAAATACGCCAGGGATTGCCTTTTCTATATTAAATTTTGCAAAAAAATAATTTTTTATTATCGCAAGTTTTAATTGCGCAAGGGATTGCCTTTTCTATAGTAAATTATTCAAAAAATAATTTTATACTGTCGCAAATTTTAATTACGCCAGGGATTGCCTTTTCTACAGTAAATTATTCAAAAAATAATTTTCTACTGTCGCAAATTTTAACTGCGCCAGGGATTGCCTTTTCTATAGTAAATTATTCAAAAAATAATTTTTTACTGTCGCAAATTTTAAGTGCGCCAGGGATTGCCTTTTCTATAGTAAAATTTTCAAAAAATAATTTTCAACTGTCGCAAATTTTAATTACGCCAGGGATTGCCTTTTCTATAGTAAATTATTCAAAAAATAATTTTCTACTGTCGCAAATTTTAATTGCGCCAGGGATTGCCTTTTCTATAGTAAACTTTTCAAAAAATAATTTTCTACTGTCGCAAATTTTAATTGCGCCAGGGATTGCCTTTTCTATAGTAAATTATTCAAAAAATAATTTTCAACTGTCGCAAATTTTAATTGCGCCAGGGATTGCCTTTTATATAGTAAATTATTCAAAAAATAATTTTCTACTGTCGCAAATTTTAATTGCGCCAGGGATTGCCTTTTCTACAGTAAATTATTCAAAAAATAATTTTCTACTGTCGCAAATTTTAAATATCCCAGGGATTGCCTTTTCTATAGTAAACTTTTCAAAAAATAATTTTCAACTGTCGCAAATTTTAATTGCGCCAGGGATTGCCTTTTCTATAGTAAATTATTCAAAAAATAATTTTCTACTGTCGCAAATTTTAAGTGGGCCAGGGATTGCCTTTTCTATAGTAAATTATTCAAAAAATAATTTTTTACTGTCGCGAATTTTAAGTGCGCCAGGGATTGCCTTTTCTATAGTAAATTATTCAAAAAATAATTTTCTACTTTCGCAAATTTTGATTGCGCCAGGGATTGCCTTTTCAACAGTAAATTTTTCAAAAAATAATTTTCAACTGTCGCAAATTTTAATTGGGCCAGGGATTGCCTTTTCTATAGTAATTTTTTCAAAAAATAATTTTCAACTGTCGCAAATTTTAATTACGACAGGGATTGGCTTTTCTATAGTAAATTATTCAAAAAATAATTTTCTACTGTCGCAAATTTTAATTGCGCCAGGGATTGCCTTTTCTATAGTAAACTTTTCAAAAAATAATTTTCTACTGTCGCAAATTTTAATTGCGCCAGTGATTGCCTTTTCTATAGTAAATTATTCAAAAAATAATTTTCAACTGTCGCAAATTTTAATTGCGCCAGGGATTGCCGTTTATATAGTAAATTATTCAAAAAATAATTTTCTACTGTCGCAAATTTTAATTGCGCCAGGGATTGCCTTTTCTACAGTAAATTATTCAAAAAATAATTTTCTACTGTCGCAAATTTTAAATATCCCAGGGATTGCCTTTTCTATAGTAAACTTTTCAAAAAATAATTTTCTACTGTCGCAAATTTTAATTGCGCCAGGGATTGCCTTTTCTATAGTAAATTATTCAAAAAATAATTTTCTAGTGTCGCAAATTTTAAGTGCGCCAGGGATTGCCTTTTCTATAGTAAATTATTCAAAAAATAATTTTTTACTGTCGCAAATTTTAAGTGCGCCAGGGATTGCATTTTCTATAGTAAATTGTTCAAAAAATGATTTTCTACTGTCGCAAATTTTAATTGCGCCAGGGATTGCCTTTTCTACAGTAAATTTTTCAAAAAATAATTTTCAACTGTCGCAAATTTTAATTGCGCCAGGGATTGCCTTTTCTATAGTAAATTTTTCAAAAAATAATTTTCAACTGTCGCAAATTTTAATTACGCCAGGGATTGCCTTTTCTATAGTAAATTATTCAAAAAATAATTTTCTACTGTCGCAAATTTTAATTGCGCCAGGGATTGCCTTTTCTACAGTAAATTATTCAAAAATTAATTTTTTACTGTCGCAAATTTTAAGTGCGCCAGGGATTGCCTTTTCTATAGTAAATTATTCACAAAATAATTTTTTACTGTCGCAAATTTTATTTACGCCAGGGATTGCCTTTTCTATAGTAAATTATTCAAAAAATAATTTTTTACTGTCGCAAATTTTAAATGCGCCAGGTATTGCCTTTTCTATAGTAAATTATTCAAAAAATAATTTTTTACTGTCGCAAATTTTAAATACGCCAGGGATTGCCTTTTCTATATTAAATTTTGCAAAAAAAATAATTTTTTATTATCGCAAGTTTTAATTGCGCCAGGGATTGCATTTTCTATAGTAAATTATTCAAAAAATAATTTTATACTGTCGCAAATTTTAATTACGCCAGGGATTGCCTTTTCTACAGTAAATTATTCAAAAAATAATTTTCTACTGTCGCAAATTTTAACTGCGCCAGGGATTGCCTTTTCTATAGTAAATTATTCAAAAAATAATTTTTTACTGTCGCAAATTTTAAGTGCGCCAGGGATTGCCTTTTCTATAGTAAATTTTTCCAAAAAATAATTTTCAACTGTCGCAAATTTTAATTACGCCAGGGATTACCTTTTCTATAGTAAATTATTCAAAAAATAATTTTCTACTGTCGCAAATTTTAATTGCGCCAGGAATTGCCTTCTCTATAGTAAACTTTTCAAAAAATAATTTTCTACTGTCGCAAATTTTAATTGCGCCAGGGATTGCCTTTTCTATAGTAAATTATTCAAAAAATAATTTTCAACTGTCGCAAATTTTAATTGCGCCAGGGATTGCCTTTTATATAGTAAATTATTCAAAAAATAATTTTCTACTGTCGCAAATTTTAATTGCGCCAGGGATTGCCTTTTCTACAGTAAATTATTCAAAAAATAATTTTCTACTGTCGCAAATTTTAAATATCCCAGGGATTGCCTTTTCTATAGTAAACTTTTCAAAAAATAATTTTCAACTGTCGCAAATTTTAATTGTGCCAGGGATTGCCTTTTCTATAGTAAATTATTCAAAAAATAATTTTCTACTGTCGCAAATTTTAAGTGCGCCAGGGATTGCCTTTTCTATAGTAAATTATTCAAAAAATAATTTTTTACTGTCGCAAATTTTAAGTGCGCCAGGGATTGCCTTTTCTATAGTAAATTATTCAAAAAATAATTTTCTACTGTCGCAAATTTTAATTGCGCCAGGGATTGCCTTTTCTATAGTAAATTATTCAAAAAATAATTTTATACTGTCGCAAATTTTAATTACGCCAGGGATTGCCTTTTCTATAGTAAATTATTCAAAAAATAATTTTCTACTGTCGCAAATTTTAATTACGCCAGGGATTGCCTTTTCTATAGTAAATTATTCAAAAAATAATTTTCTACTGTCGCAAATTTTAATTACGCCAGGGATTGCCGTTTCTATAATAATTATTCAAAAAACAATTTTCTATTGTCGCAAATTTTAATTACGCCAGGGATTGCCTTTTCTATAGTTAATTATTCAAAAAATAATTTTCAACTGTCGCAAATTTTAATTACGCCAGGGATTGCCTTTTATACAGTAAATTTTTCAAAAAATAATTTTCAACTGTCGCAAATTTTAAGTGCGCCAGGGATTGCCTTTTCTATAGTAAATTATTCAAAAAATAATTTTTTACTGTCGCAAATTTTAAGTGCGCCAGGGATTGCCTTTTCTATAGTAAATTATTCAAAAAATAATTTTCTACTGTCGCAAATTTTAAGTGCGCCAGGGATTGCCTTTTCTATAGTAAATTATTCAAAAAATAATTTTATACTGTCGCAAATTTTAAGTGCGCCAGGGATTGCCTTTTCTACAGTAAATTATTCAAAAAATAATTTTCTACTGTCGCAAATTTTAATTACGCCAGGGATTGCCTTTTCTATAGTAAATTATTCAAAAAATAATTTTCTACTGTCGCAAATTTTAATTACGCCAGGGATTGCCTTTTCTACAGTAAATTTTTCAAAAAATAATTTTCAACTGTCGCAAATTTTAAGTCCGCCAGGGATTGCCTTTTCTACAGTCAATTATTCAAAAAATAATTTTCTACTGTCGCAAATTTTAATTACGCCAGGGATTGCCTTTTCTATAGTAAATTATTCAAAAAATAATTTTATACTGTCGCAAATTTCAAATCCGCCAGGGATTGCCTTTTCTATAGTAAATTATTCAAAAAATAATTTTCAACTATCGCAAGTTTTAAATACGCCAGGGATTGCCTTTTCTATAGTAAATTATTCAAAAAATAATTTTATACTGTCGCAAATTTCAAATCCGCCAGGGATTGCCTTTTCTATAGTAAATTATTCAAAAAATAATTTTCAACTATCGCAAGTTTTAAATACGCCAGGGATTGCCTTTTCTATAGTAAATTATTCAAAAAATAATTTTATACTGTCGCAAGTTTTAAATACGCCAGGGATTGCCTTTTCTATAGTAAATTATTCAAAAAATAATTTTCAACTGTCGCAAATTTTAATTACGCCAGGGATTGCCTTTTCTATAGTAAATTATTCAAAAAATAATTTTCTACTGTCGCAAATTTTAATTACGCCAGGGATTGCCTTTTCTACAGTAAATTTTTCAAAAAATAATTTTCAACTGTCGCAAATTTTAAATACGCCAGGGATTGCCTTTTCTATAGTAAATTATTCAAAAAATAATTTTATACTGTCGCAAGTTTTAATTGCGCCAGGGATTGCCTTTTCTACAGTAAATTATTCAAAAAATAATTTTCTACTGTCGCAAATTTTAAGTGCGCCAGGGATTGCCTTTTCTTCAGTAAATTATTCAAAAAATAATTTTCTACTGTCGCAAATTTTAATTACGCCAGGGATTGCCTTTTCTATAGTAAATTATTCAAAAAATAGTTTTCTACTGTCGCAAATTTTAATTACGCCAGTGATTGCCTTTTCTACAGTAAATTTTTCAAAAAATAATTTTCAACTGTCGCAAATTTCAAATCCGCCAGGGATTGCCTTTTCTATAGTAAATTATTCAAAAAATAATTTTCAACTGTCGCAAGTTTTAATTGCGCCAGGGATTGCTTTTTCTATAGTAAATTTTGCAAAAAAATAATTTTTTACTGTCGCAAATTTCAAATCCGCCAGGGATTGCCTTTTCTATAGTAAATTATTCAAAAAATAATTTTATACTGTCGCAAATTTTAAATACGCCAGGGATTGCCTTTTCTATAGTAAATTATTCAAAAAATTATTTTTTACTGTCGCAAATTTTAATTACGCCAGGGATTGCCTTTTCTATAGTAAATTATTCAAAAAATAATTTTTTACTGTCGCAAATTTTAATTACGCCAGGGATTGCCTTTTCTATAGTAAATTATTCAAAAAATAATTTTCAACTGTCGCAAATTTCAAATCCGCCAGGGATTGCCTTTTCTATAGTAAATTATTCAAAAAATAATTTTCAACTATCGCAAGTTTTAAATACGCCAGGGATTGCCTTTTCTATAGTAAATTATTCAAAAAATAATTTTATACTGTCGCAAATTTCAAATCCCCCAGGGATTGCCTTTTCTATAGTAAATTATTCAAAAAATAATTTTCTACTGTCGCAAATTTTAAGTGCGCCAGGGATTGCCTTTTCTATAGTAAATTATTCAAAAAATAATTTTATGCTGTCGCAAATTTTAATTGCGCCAGGGATTGCCTTTTCTATAGTAAATTATTCAAAAAATAATTTTATACTGTCGCAAATTTCAAATCCGCCAGGGATTGCCTTTTCTATAATAAATTATTCAAAAAATAATTTTATACTGTCGCAAGTTTTAAATACGCCAGGGATTGCCTTTTCTATAGTAAATTATTCAAAAAATAATTTTCAACTGTCGCAAATTTCAAATCCGCCAGGGATTGCCTTTTCTATAGTAAATTATTCAAAAAATAATTTTTTACTGTCGCAAATTTTAAGTGCGCCAAGGATTGCCTTTTCTACAGTAAATTATTCAAAAAATAATTTTCTACTGTCGCAAATTTTAATTACGCCAGGGATTGCCTTTTCTATAGTAAATTATTCAAAAAATAATTTTATACTGTCGCTAATTTCAAATCCGCCAGGGATTGCCTTTTCTATAGTAAATTATTCAAAAAATAATTTTCAACTATCGCAAGTTTTAAATACGCCAGGGATTGCCTTTTCTATAGTAAATTATTCAAAAAATAATTTTATACTGTCGCAAATTTCAAATCCCCCAGGGATTGCCTTTTCTATAGTAAATTATTCAAAAAATAATTTTCAACTATCGCAAGTTTTAAATACGCCAGGGATTGCCTTTTCTATAGTAAATTATTCAAAAAATAATTTTATACTGTCGCAAGTTTTAAATACGCAGTGATTGCCTTTTCTATAGTAAATTATTCAAAAAATAATTTTCAACTGTGGCAAATTTCAAATCCGCCAGGGATTGCCTTTTCTATAGTAAATTATTCAAAAAATAATTTTTTACTGTCGCAAATTTAAGTGCGCCAGGGATTGCCTTTCTATAGTAAATTATTCAAAAAATAATTTTTTACTGTCGCAAATTTTAATTGCGCCAGGGATTGCCTTTTCTATAGTAAATTATTCAAAAAATAATTTTCAACTGTCGCAAATTTTAATTACGCCAGGGATTGCCTTTTCTATAGTAAATTATTCAAAAAATAATTTTCAACTGTCGCAAATTTTAATTGCGCCAGGGATTGCCTTTTATATAGTAAATTATTCAAAAAATAGTTTTCTGCTGTCGCAAATTTTAATTACGCCAGGGATTGCCTTTTCTATAGTAAATTATTCAAAAAATAATTTTCAACTGTCGCAAATTTTAATTGCGCCAGGGATTGCCTTTTCTATAGTAAATTATTCAAAAAATAATTTTCTACTGTCGCAAATTTTAATTGCGCCAGGGATTGCCTTTTCTATAGTAAATTATTCAAAAAATAATTTTCTACTGTCGCAAATTTTAAATATCCCAGGGATTGCCTTTTCCATAGTAAATTATTCAAAAAATAATTTTATACTGTCGCAAATTTTAATTACGCCAGGGATTGCCTTTTTTATAGTAAATTATTCAAAAAATAATTTTCAACTGTCGCAAATTTCAAATCCGCCAGGGATTGCCTTTTCTATAGTAAATTATTCAAAAAATAATTTTATACTGTCGCAAATTTTAATTGCGCCAGGGATTGCCTTTTCTATAGTAAATTATTCAAAAAATAATTTTCTACTGTCGCAAATTATTTTTTGAATAATTTACTTAATTTGCGACAGTAGAAAATTATTTTTTGAATAATTTACTATAGAAAAGGCAATCCCTGGCGTAATTAAAATTTGCGACAGTTGAAAATTATTTTTTGAATAATTTACTATAGGAAAGGCAATCTCTGGCGTATTTAAAATTTGTGACAGTATAAAATAATTTTTTGAATAATTTACTATAGAAAAGGCAATCCCTGGCGTAATTAAAATTTGCGACAGTTAAAAATTATTTTTTGAAAAGTTTACTATAGAAAAGGCAATCCCTGGCGCAATTAAAAATTGCGACAGTTGAAAATTATTTTTTTGCAAAATTTACTATAGAAAAGGCAATCCCTGGCGCAATTAAAATTTGCGACAATAAAAAATTATTTTTTGAATAATTTACTATAGAAAAGGCAATCCCTGGCGTAATTAAAATTTGCGACAGTTGAAAATTATTTTTTGAATAATTTACTATAGAAAAGGCAATCCCTGGCGCAATTAAAATTTGCGACAGTTGAAAATTATTTTTTGAATAATTTACTATAGAAAAGGCAATCCCTGGCGTAATTAAAATTTGCGACAGTTGAAAATTATTTTTTGAATAATTTACTATAGAAAAGGCAATTCCTGGCGTATTTAAAATTTGCGACAGAAAAAAATTATTTTTTGAATAATTTACTGTAGAAAAGGCAATCCCTGGCGCAATTAAAGTTTGCGACAGTTGAAAATTATTTTTTGAATAATTTACTATAGAAAAGGCAATCCCTGGCGCACTTAAAATTTGCGACAGTAAAAAATTATTTTTTGAATAATTTACTATTACTATATAAAAGGCAATCCCTGGCATAATTAAAATTTGGGAAAGTAGAAAATTATTTTTTGAATAATTTACTATAGAAAAGGCAATCCCTGGCGTAATTAAAATTTGCGACAGTAAAAAATTATTTTTTGAATAATTTACTATAGAAAAGGCAATCCCTGGCGTAATTAAAATTTGCGACAGTCGAAAATTATTTTTTGAATAATTTACTATAGAAAAGGCAATCCCTGGCGTAATTAAAATTTGCGACAGTTGAAAATTATTTTTTGGATAATTTACTATAGAAAAGGCAATCCCTGGCGGATTTAAAATTTGCGACAGTAGAAAATTATTTTTTGAATAATTTACTATAGAAAAGGCAATCCCTGGCGTAATTAAAATTTGCGACAGTAAAAAATTATTTTTTGCAAAATTTACTATAGAAAAGGCAATCCCTGGCGTAATTAAAATTTGCTTCAGTAGAAAATTATTTTTTGAATAATTTACTATAGAAAAGGCAATCCCTGGCGTAATTAAAATTTGCGACAGTTGAATATTATTTTTTGAATAATTTACTATAGAAAAGGCAATCCCTGGCGTAATTAAAATTTGCGACAGTTGAAAATTATTTTTTGAATAATTTACTATAGAAAAGGCAATCCCTGGCGCAATTAAAATTTGCGACAGTATAAAATTATTTTTTGAATAATTTACTATAGAAAAGGCAATCCCTGGCGGATTTAAAATTTGCGACAGTTGAAAATTATTTTTTGAATAATTTACTATAGAAAAGGCAATCCCTGGCGGATTTGAAATTTGCGACAGTTGAACATTATTTTTTGAATAATTTACTATAGAAAAGGCAATCCCTGGCGTAATTAAAATTTGCGACAGTTGAAAATTAAATTTTGAATAATTTACTATAGAAAAGGCAATCCCTGGCGCAATTAAAATTTGCGACAGTATAAAATTATTTTTTGAATAATTTACTATAGAAAAGGCAATCCCTGGCGGATTTGAAATTTGCGACAGTTGAAAATTATTTTTTGAATAATTTACTATAGAAAAGGCAATCCCTGGCGCAATTAAAATTTGCGACAGTAAAAAATTAATTTGTGAGAAATTTACTATAGAAAAAGCAATCCCTGGGATATTTAAAATTTGCGACAGTTGAAAATTATTTTTTGAATAATTTACTATAGAAAAGGCAATCCCTGGCGTAATTAAAATTTGCGACAGTAGAAAATTATTTTTTGAATAATTTACCATAGAAAAGGCAATCCCTGGCGCAATTAAAACTTGCGATAGTAAAAAATTATTTTTTGAATAATTTACTATAGAAAAGGCAATCCCTGGCGGATTTGAAATTTGCGACAGTTGAAAATTATTTTTTTGCAAAATTTACTATAGAAAAGGCAATCCCTGGCGCAATTAAAACTTGCGATAGTAAAAAATTATTTTTTGAATAATTTACTATAGAAAAGGCAATCCCTGGCGGATTTGAAATTTGCGACAGTAAAAAATTATTTTTTGAATAATTTACTATAGAAAAGGCAATCCCTGGGATATTTAAAATTTGCGACAGTAAAAAATTAATATTTTGAAAAATTTACTGTAGAAAAGGCAATCCCTGGCGCAATTAAAACTTGCGATAGTAAAAAATTATTTTTTGAATAATTTACTATAGAAAAGGCAATCCCTGGCGGATTTGAAATTTGCGACAGTTGAAAATTATTTTTTTGAAAATTTACTATAGAAAAGGCAATCCCTGGCGCAATTAAAACTTGCGATAGTAAAAAATTATTTTTTGAATAATTTACTATAGAAAAGGCAATCCCTGGCGGATTTGAAATTTGCGACAGTAAAAAATTATTTTTTGAATAATTTACTATAGAAAAGGCAATCCCTGGCGCAATTAAATTTGCGACAGTTGAAAATTATTTTTTGAATATTTTACTATAGAAAAGGCAATCCCTGGCGTAATTAAAATTTGCGACAGTAGAAAATTATTTTTTGAAAAGTTTACTATAGAAAAGGCAATCCCTGGCGTAATTAAAATTTGCGACAGTTGAAAATTATTTTTTGAATAATTTAGTATAGAAAAGGCAATCCCTGGCGCAATTAAAATTTGCGACAGTTGAAAATTATTTTTTGAATAATTTACTATAGAAAAGGCAATCCCTGGCGTAATTAAAATTTGCGACAGTAGAAAATTATTTTTTGAAAATTTTACTATAGAAAAGGCAATCCCTGGCGTAATTAAAATTTGCGACAGTTGAAAATTATTTTTTGCAAAATTTACTATAGAAAAGGCAATCCCTGGCGGATTTGAAATTTTCGACAGTTGAAAATTATTTTTTGAAAAGTTTACTATAGAAAAGGCAATCCCTGGCGTGATTAAAATTTGCGACAGTTGAAAATTATTTTTTGCAAAATTTACTATAGAAAAGGCAATCCCTGGCGCACTTAAAATTTGCGACATTAAAAAATTATTTTTTGAATAATTTACTATAGAAAAGGCAATCCCTGGCGCACTTAAAATTTGCGACAGTAAAAAATTATTTTTTGAATAATTTACTATAGAAAAGGCAATCCCTGGCGTAATTAAAATTTGCGACAGTAGAAAATTATTTTTTGAATAATTTACTATAGAAAGGGCAATCCCTGGCGTAATTAAAATTTGCGACAGTTGAAAATTATTTTTTGAATAATTTACTTAAAAAAAGCAATCCCTGGCGTAATTAAAATTTGCGACAGTAGAAAATTATTTTTTGAATAATTTACTATAGAAAAGGCAATCCCTGGCGGATTTGAAATTTGCGCCAGTAAAAAATTATTTTTTGAATAATTTACTATAGAAAAGGCAATCCCTGGCGTAATTAAAATTTGCGACAGTAGAAAATTATTTTTTGAATAATTTACTATAGAAAAAGCAATCCCTGGCCTAATTAAAATTTGCGACAGTTGAAAATTATTTTTTGCATAATTTACTATAGAAAAGGCGTATTTAAAATTTGCGACAGCAGAAAATTATTTTTTGAATAATTTACTATAGAAAAGGCAATCCCTGGCGCAATTAAAATTTGCGACAGTAAAAAAATATTTTTTGTATAATTTACTATAGAAAAGGCAATCCCTGGCGTAATTAAAATTTGCGACAGTAGAAAATTATTTTTTGAATAATTTACTATAGAAAAGGCAAAACCTGGCGTAATTAAAACTTGCGATAGTAAAAAATTATTTTTTGAATAATTTACTATAGAAAAGGCAATCCCTGGCGCACTTAAAATTTGCGACAGTAAAAAATTATTTTTTGAATAATTTACTATAGAAAAGGCAATCCCTGGCGTAATTAAAATTTGCGACAGTATAAAATTATTTTTTGAATAATTTACTATAGAAAAGGCAATCCCTGCCGTAATTAAAATTTGCGACAGTATAAAATTATTTTTTGAATAATTTACTATAAAAAAGGCAATCCCTGGCGTAATTAAAATTTGCGACAGTTTAAAATTATTTTTTGAATAATTTACTATAGAAAAGGCAATCCCTGGCGTATTTAAAATTTGCGACAGTATAAAATTATTTTTTGAATAATTTACTATAGAAAAGGCAATCCCTGGCGTAATTAAAATTTGCGACAGTATAAAATTATTTTTTGAATAATTTACTATAGAAAAGGCAATCCCTGGCGTATTTAAAATTTGCGACAGTATAAAATTAATATTTTGAAAAATTTACTGTAGAAAAGGCAATCCCTGGCGTATTTAAAACTTGCGATATTAAAAAATTATTTTTTGAAAAGTTTACTATAGAACAGGCAATCCCTGGCGGATTTTAAATTTGCGACAGTAAAAAATTATTTTTTGAATAATTTACTATAGAAAAGGCAATCCCTGGCGTAATTAAAATTTGCGACAGTAGAAAATTATTTTTTGCAAAATTTACTATAGAAAAGGCAATCCCTGGCGCACTTAAAATTTGCGACAGTAAAAAATTATTTTTTGAATAATTTACTATAGAAAAGGCAATCCCCGGCGTAATTAAAATTTGCGACAGTTGAAAATTATTTTTTGAAAAATTTACTATAGAAAAGGCAATCCCTGGCGTATTTAAAATTTGCGACAGTATAAAATTAATATTTTGAAAAATTTACTGTAGAAAAGGCAATCCCTGGCGTATTTAAAACTTGCGATATTAAAAAATTATTTTTTGAAAAGTTTACTATAGAAAAGGCAATCCCTGGCGGATTTGAAATTTGCGACAGTAAAAAATTATTTTTTGAATAATTTACTATAGAAAAGGCAATCCCTGGCGCAATTAAAATTTGCGACAGTTGAAAATTATTTTTTGAATAATTTACTATAGAAAAGGCAATCCCTGGCGTAATTAAAATTTGCGACAGTAGAAAATTATTTTTTGAAAAGTTTACTATAGAAAAGGCAATCCCTGGCGTAATTAAAATTTGCGACAGTTGAAAATTATTTTTTGAATAATTTAGTATAGAAAAGGCAATCCCTGGCGCAATTAAAATTTGCGACAGTTGAAAATTATTTTTTGAATAATTTACTATAGAAAAGGCAAACCCTGCCGTAATTAAAATTTGCGACAGTATAAAATTATTTTTTGAATAATTTACTATAAAAAAGGCAATCCCTGGCGTAATTAAAATTTGCGACAGTATAAAATTATTTTTTGAATAATTTACTATAGAAAAGGCAATCCCTGGCGTATTTAAAATTTGCGACAGTATAAAATTATTTTTTGAATAATTTACTATAGAAAAGGCAATCCCTGGCGTAATTAAAATTTGCGACAGTATAAAATTATTTTTTGAATAATTTACTATAGAAAAGGCAATCCCTGGCGTATTTAAAATTTGCGACAGTATAAAATTAATATTTTGAAAAATTTACTGTAGAAAAGGCAATCCCTGGCGTATTTAAAACTTGCGATAGTAAAAAATTATTTTTTGAAAAGTTTACTATAGAAAAGGCAATCCCTGGCGGATTTTAAATTTGCGACAGTAAAAAATTATTTTTTGAATAATTTACTATAGAAAAGGCAATCCCTGGCGTAATTAAAATTTGCGATAGTAGAAAATTATTTTTTGCAAAATTTACTATAGAAAAGGCAATCCCTGGCGCACTTAAAATTTGCGACAGTAAAAAATTATTTTTTGAATAATTTACTATAAAAAAGGCAATCCCCGGCGTAATTAAAATTTGCGACAGTTGAAAATTATTTTTTGAAAAATTTACTATAGAAAAGGCAATCCCTGGCGTAATTAAAATTTGCGACAGTTGAAAATTATTTTTTGAATAATTTACTATAGAAAAGGCAATCCCTGGCGTAATTAAAATTCGCGACAGTTGAAAATTATTTTTTGAATAATTTACTATAGAAAAGGCAATTCCTGGCGTATTTAAAATTTGCGACAGTAAAAAATTATTTTTTGAATAATTTACTGTAGAAAAGGCAATCCCTGGCGCAATTAAAGTTTGCGACAGTTGAAAATTATTTTTTGAATAATTTACTATAGAAAAGGCAATCCCTGGCGCACTTAAAATTTGCGACAGTAAAAAATTATTTTTTGAATAATTTACTATATAAAAGGCAATCCCTGGCGTAATTAAAATTTGGGAAAGTAGAAAATTATTTTTTGAATAATTTACTATAGAAAAGGCAATCCCTGGCGTAACTAAAATTTGCGACAGTAAAAAATTATTTTTTGAATAATTTACTATAGAAAAGGCAATCCCTGGCGTAATTAAAATTTGCGACAGTTGAAAATTATTTTTTGAATAATTTACTATAGAAAAGGCAATCCCTGGCGTAATTAAAATTTGCGACAGTTGAAAATTATTTTTTGAATAATTTACTATAGAAAAGGCAATCCCTGGCGGATTTAAAATTTGCGACAGTAGAAAATTATTTTTTGAATAATTTACTATAGAAAAGGCAATCCCTGGCGTAATTAAAATTTGCGACAGTAAAGAATTATTTTTTGCAAAATTTACTATAGAAAAGGCAATCCCTGGCGTAATTAAAATTTGCTTCAGTTGAAAATTATTTTTTGAATAATTTACTATAGAAAAGGCAATCCCTGGCGTAATTAAAATTTGCGACAGTTGAAAATTATTTTTTGAATAATTTACTATAGAAAAGGCAATCCCTGGCGTAATTAAAATTTGCGACAGTTGAAAATTATTTTTTGAATAATTTACTATAGAAAAGGCAATCCCTGGCGCAATTAAAATTTGCGACAGTATAAAATTATTTTTTGAATAATTTACTATAGAAAAGGCAATCCCTGGCGGATTTAAAATTTGCGACAGTTGAAAATTATTTTTTGAATAATTTACTATAGAAAAGGCAATCCCTGGCGGATTTGAAATTTGCCACAGTTGAACATTATTTTTTGAATAATTTACTATAGAAAAGGCAATCCCTGGCGTAATTAAAATTTGCGACAGTTGAAAATTAAATTTTGAATAATTTACTATAGAAAAGGCAATCCCTGGCGCAATTAAAATTTGCGACAGTATAAAATTATTTTTTGAATAATTTACTATAGAAAAGGCAATCCCTGGCGGATTTGAAATTTGCGACAGTTGAAAATTATTTTTTGAATAATTTACTATAGAAAAGGCAATCCCTGGCGCAATTAAAATTTGCGACAGTAAAAAATTAATTTGTGAGAAATTTACTATAGAAAAAGCAATCCCTGGGATATTTAAAATTTGCGACAGTTGAAAATTATTTTTTGAATAATTTACTATAGAAAAGGCAATCCCTGGCGTAATTAAAATTTGCGACAGTAGAAAATTATTTTTTGAATAATTTACCATAGAAAAGGCAATCCCTGGCGCAATTAAAACTTGCGATAGTAAAAAATTATTTTTTGAATAATTTACTATAGAAAAGGCAATCCCTGGCGGATTTGAAATTTGCGACAGTTGAAAATTATTTTTTTGCAAAATTTACTATAGAAAAGGCAATCCCTGGCGCAATTAAAACTTGCGATAGTAAAAAATTATTTTTTGAATAATTTACTATAGAAAAGGCAATCCCTGGCGGATTTGAAATTTGCGACAGTAAAAAATTATTTTTTGAATAATTTACTATAGAAAAGGCAATCCCTGGGATATTTAAAATTTGCGACAGTAAAAAATTAATATTTTGAAAAATTTACTGTAGAAAAGGCAATCCCTGGCGCAATTAAAACTTGCGATAGTAAAAAATTATTTTTTGAATAATTTACTATAGAAAAGGCAATCCCTGGCGGATTTGAAATTTGCGACAGTTGAAAATTATTTTTTTGAAAATTTACTATAGAAAAGGCAATCCCTGGCGCAATTAAAACTTGCGATAGTAAAAAATTATTTTTTGAATAATTTACTATAGAAAAGGCAATCCCTGGCGGATTTGAAATTTGCGACAGTAAAAAATTATTTTTTGAATAATTTACTATAGAAAAGGCAATCCCTGGCGCAATTAAAATTTGCGACAGTTGAAAATTATTTTTTGAATAATTTACTATAGAAAAGGCAATCCCTGGCGTAATTAAAATTTGCGACAGTAGAAAATTATTTTTTGAAAAATTTACTATAGAAAAGGCAATCCCTGGCGTAATTAAAATTTGCGACAGTTGAAAATTATTTTTTGAATAATTTAGTATAGAAAAGGCAATCCCTGGCGCAATTAAAATTTGCGACAGTTGAAAATTATTTTTTGAATAATTTACTATAGAAAAGGCAATCCCTGGCGTAATTAAAATTTGCGACTGTAGAAAATTATTTTTTGAAAATTTTACTATAGAAAAGGCAATCCCTGGCGTAATTAAAATTTGCGACAGTTGAAAATTATTTTTTGCAAAATTTACTATAGGAAAGGCAATCCCTGGCGGATTTGAAATTTTCGACAGTTGAAAATTATTTTTTGAAAAGTTTACTATAGAAAAGGCAATCCCTGGCGTGATTAAAATTTGCGACAGTTGAAAATTATTTTTTGCAAAATTTACTATAGAAAAGGCAATCCCTGGCGCACTTAAAATTTGCGACATTAAAAAATTATTTTTTGAATAATTTACTATAGAAAAGGCAATCCCTGGCGCACTTAAAATTTGCGACAGTAAAAAATTATTTTTTGAATAATTTACTATAGAAAAGGCAATCCCTGGAGTAATTAAAATTTGCGACAGTAGAAAATTATTTTTTGAATAATTTACTATAGAAAAGGCAATCCCTGGCGTAATTAAAATTTGCGACAGTTGAAAATTATTTTTTGAATAATTTACTTAAAAAAAGCAATCCCTGGCGTAATTAAAATTTGCGACAGTAGAAAATTATTTTTTGAATAATTTACTATAGAAAAGGCAATCCCTGGCGGATTTGAAATTTGCGACAGTAAAAAATTATTTTTTGAATAATTTACTATAGAAAAGGCAATCCCTGGCGTAATTAAAATTTGCGACAGTAGAAAATTATTTTTTGAATAATTTACTATAGAAAAAGCAATCCCTGGCGTAATTAAAATTTGCGACAGTTGAAAATTATTTTTTGCATAATTTACTATAGAAAAGGCAATCCCTGGCGTATTTAAAATTTGCGACAGTAGAAAATTATTTTTTGAATAATTTACTATAGAAAAGGCAATCCCTGGCGCAATTAAAATTTGCGACAGTAAAAAAATATTTTTTGTATAATTTACTATAAAAAAGGCAATCCCTGGCGTAATTAAAATTTGCGACAGTAGAAAATTATTTTTTGAATAATTTACTATAGAAAAGGCAAAACCTGGCGTAATTAAAACTTGCGATAGTAAAAAATTATTTTTTGAATAATTTACTATAGAAAAGGCAATCCCTGGCGCACTTAAAATTTGCGACAGTAAAAAATTATTTTTTGAATAATTTACTATAGAAAAGGCAATCCCTGGCGTAATTAAAATTTGCGACAGTATAAAATTATTTTTTGAATAATTTACTATAGAAAAGGCAATCCCTGCCGTAATTAAAATTTGCGACAGTATAAAATTATTTTTTGAATAATTTACTATAAAAAAGGCAATCCCTGGCGTAATTAAAATTTGCGACAGTATAAAATTATTTTTTGAATAATTTACTATAGAAAAGGCAATCCCTGGCGTATTTAAAATTTGCGACAGTATAAAATTATTTTTTGAATAATTTACTATAGAAAAGGCAATCCCTGGCGTAATTAAAATTTGCGACAGTATAAAATTATTTTTTGAATAATTTACTATAGAAAAGGCAATCCCTGGCGTATTTAAAATTTGCGACAGTATAAAATTAATATTTTGAAAAATTTACTGTAGAAAAGGCAATCCCTGGCGTATTTAAAACTTGCGATATTAAAAAATTATTTTTTGAAAAGTTTACTATAGAAAAGGCAATCCCTGGCGGATTTTAAATTTGCGACAGTAAAAAATTATTTTTTGAATAATTTACTATAGAAAAGGCAATCCCTGGCGTAATTAAAATTTGCGACAGTAGAAAATTATTTTTTGCAAAATTTACTATAGAAAAGGCAATCCCTGGCGCACTTAAAATTTGCGACAGTAAAAAATTATTTTTTGAATAATTTACTATAGAAAAGGCAATCCCCGGCGTAATTAAAATTTGCGACAGTTGAAAATTATTTTTTGAAAAATTTACTATAGAAAAGGCAATCCCTGGCGTATTTAAAATTTGCGACAGTATAAAATTAATATTTTGAAAAATTTACTGTAGAAAAGGCAATCCCTGGCGTATTTAAAACTTGCGATATTAAAAAATTATTTTTTGAAAAGTTTACTATAGAAAAGGCAATCCCTGGCGGATTTGAAATTTGCGACAGTAAAAAATTATTTTTTGAATAATTTACTATAGAAAAGGCAATCCCTGGCGCAATTAAAATTTGCGACAGTTGAAAATTATTTTTTGAATAATTTACTATAGAAAAGGCAATCCCTGGCGTAATTAAAATTTGCGACAGTAGAAAATTATTTTTTGAAAAGTTTACTATAGAAAAGGCAATCCCTGGCGTAATTAAAATTTGCGACAGTTGAAAATTATTTTTTGAATAATTTAGTATAGAAAAGGCAATCCCTGGCGCAATTAAAATTTGCGACAGTTGAAAATTATTTTTTGAATAATTTACTATAGAAAAGGCAATCCCTGGCGTAATTAAAATTTGCGACAGTAGAAAATTATTTTTTGAAAATTTTACTATAGAAAAGGCAATCCCTGGCGTAATTAAAATTTGCGACAGTTGAAAATTATTTTTTGCAAAATTTACTATAGAAAAGGCAATCCCTGGCGGATTTGAAATTTTCGACAGTTGAAAATTATTTTTTGAAAAGTTTACTATAGAAAAGGCAATCCCTGGCGTGATTAAAATTTGCGACAGTTGAAAATTATTTTTTGCAAAATTTACTATAGAAAAGGCAATCCCTGGCGCACTTAAAATTTGCGACAGTAGAAAATTATTTTTTGAATAATTTACTATAGAAAAGGCAATCCCTGGCGTAATTAAAATTTGCGACAGTTGAAAATTATTTTTTGAATAATTTACTTAAAAAAAGCAATCCCTGGCGTAATTAAAATTTGCGACAGTAGAAAATTATTTTTTGAATAATTTACTATAGAAAAGGCAATCCCTGGCGTAATTAAAATTTGCGACAGTAGAAAATTATTTTTTGAATAATTTACTATAGAAAAGGCAATCCCTGGCGCAATTAAAATTTGCGACAGTAAAAAAATATTTTTTGTATAATTTACTATAGAAAAGGCAATCCCTGGCGTAATTAAAATTTGCGACAGTAGAAAATTATTTTTTGAATAATTTACTATAGAAAAGGCAAAACCTGGCGTAATTAAAACTTGCGATAGTAAAAAATTATTTTTTGAATAATTTACTATAGAAAAGGCAATCCCTGGCGCACTTAAAATTTGCGACAGTAAAAAATTATTTTTTGAATAATTTACTATAGAAAAGGCAATCCCTGGCGTAATTAAAATTTGCGACAGTATAAAATTATTTTTTGAATAATTTACTATAGAAAAGGCAATCCCTGCCGTAATTAAAATTTGCGACAGTATAAAATTATTTTTTGAATAATTTACTATAAAAAAGGCAATCCCTGGCGTAATTAAAATTTGCGACAGTATAAAATTATTTTTTGAATAATTTACTATAGAAAAGGCAATCCCTGGCGTATTTAAAATTTGCGACAGTATAAAATTATTTTTTGAATAATTTACTATAGAAAAGGCAATCCCTGGCGTAATTAAAATTTGCGACAGTAGAAAATTATTTTTTGAATAATTTACTATAGAAAAAGCAATCCCTGGCGTAATTAAAATTTGCGACAGTTGAAAATTATTTTTTGCATAATTTACTATAGAAAAGGCAATCCCTGGCGTATTTAAAATTTGCGACAGTAGAAAATTATTTTTTGAATAATTTACTATAGAAAAGGCAATCCCTGGCGCAATTAAAATTTGCGACAGTAAAAAAATATTTTTTGTATAATTTACTATAGAAAAGGCAATCCCTGGCGTAATTAAAATTTGCGACAGTAGAAAATTATTTTTTGAATAATTTACTATAGAAAAGGCAAAACCTGGCGTAATTAAAACTTGCGATAGTAAAAAATTATTTTTTGAATAATTTACTATAGAAAAGGCAATCCCTGGCGCACTTAAAATTTGCGACAGTAAAAAATTATTTTTTGAATAATTTACTATAGAAAAGGCAATCCCTGGCGTAATTAAAATTTGCGACAGTATAAAATTATTTTTTGAATAATTTACTATAGAAAAGGCAATCCCTGCCGTAATTAAAATTTGCGACAGTATAAAATTATTTTTTGAATAATTTACTATAAAAAAGGCAATCCCTGGCGTAATTAAAATTTGCGACAGTATAAAATTATTTTTTGAATAATTTACTATAGAAAAGGCAATCCCTGGCGTATTTAAAATTTGCGACAGTATAAAATTATTTTTTGAATAATTTACTATAGAAAAGGCAATCCCTGGCGTAATTAAAATTTGCGACAGTATAAAATTATTTTTTGAATAATTTACTATAGAAAAGGCAATCCCTGGCGTATTTAAAATTTGCGACAGTATAAAATTTATATTTTGAAAAATTTACTGTAGAAAAGGCAATCCCTGGCGTATTTAAAACTTGCGATATTAAAAAATTATTTTTTGAAAAGTTTACTATAGAAAAGGCAATCCCTGGCGGATTTTAAATTTGCGACAGTAAAAAATTATTTTTTGAATAATTTACTATAGAAAAGGCAATCCCTGGCGTAATTAAAATTTGCGACAGTAGAAAATTATTTTTTGCAAAATTTACTATAGAAAAGGCAATCCCTGGCGCACTTAAAATTTGCGACAGTAAAAAATTATTTTTTGAATAATTTACTATAGAAAAGGCAATCCCCGGCGTAATTAAAATTTGCGACAGTTGAAAATTATTTTTTGAAAAATTTACTATAGAAAAGGCAATCCCTGGCGTAATTAAAATTTTCGACAGTTGAAAATTATTTTTTGAATAATTTACTATAGAAAAGGCAATCCCTGGCGTAATTAAAATTTGCGACAGTTGAAAATTATTTTTTGAATAATTTACTATAGAAAAGGCAATCCCTGGCGCAATTAAAATTTGCGACAGTAGAAAATTATTTTTTGAATAATTTACTATAGAAAAGGTTATCCCTGGCGTAATTAAAATTTGCGACAGTTGAAAATTATTTTTTGAATAATTTACTATAGAAAAGGCAATCCCTGGCGTAATTAAAAATTTGCGACAGTTGAAAATTATTTTTTGAAAAATTTACTATAGAAAAGGTAATCCCTGGCGTAATTAAAATTTGCGAGAGTTGAAAATTATTTTTTGAATAATTTACTATAGAAAAGGCAATCCCTGGCGTAATTAAAATTTGCGACAGTTGAAAATTATTTTTTGAATAATTTACTATAGAAAAGGCAATCCCTGGCGCAATTAAAATTTGCGACAGTAGAAAATTATTTTTTGAATAATTTACTATAGAAAAGGCAATCCCTGGCGTAATTAAAATTTGCGACAGTAAAAAATTATTTTTTGAATAATTTACTATAGAAAAGGAAATCCCTGGCGCCATTAAAATTTGCGACAGTATAAAATTATTTTTTGAATAATTTACTATAGAAAAGGCAATCCCTGGGGGATTTGAAATTTGGGACAGTTGAAAATTATTTTTTGAATAATTTACTATAGAAAAGGCAATCCCTGGCGCAATTAAAATTTGCGACAGTTGAAAATTATTTTTTGAATAATTTACTATAGAAAAGGCAATCCCTGGCGTAATTAAAATTTGCGACAGTTGAATATTATTTTTTGAATAATTTACTATAGAAAAGGCAATCCCTTGCGTATTTCAAACTTGCGACAGTATAAAATTATTTTTTGAATAATTTACTATAGAAAAGGCAATCCCTGGCGTATTTAAAACTTGCGATAGTAAAAAATTATTTTTTGAAAAGTTTACTATAGAAAAGGCAATCCCTGGCGGATTTGGAATTTGCGACAGTAAAAAATTAGTTTTTGAATAATTTACTATAGAAAAGGCAATCCCTGGCGCAATTAAAATTTGCGACAGTTGAAAATTATTTTTTGAATAATTTACTATAGAAAAGGCAATCCCTGGCGCAATTAAAATTTGCGACAGTATAAAATTATTTTTTGAATAATTTACTATAGAAAAGGCAATCCCTGGCGTAATTAAAATTTGCGACAGTTGAAAATTATTTTTTGAATAATTTACTATAGAAAAGGCAATCCATGGCGCAATTAAAATTTGCGACAGTATAAAATTATTTTTTGAATAATTTACTATAGAAAAGGCAATCCCTGACGTAATTAAAATTTGCGACAGTAGAAAATTATTTTTTGAAAAGTTTACTATAGAAAAGGCAATCCCTGGCGTAATTAAAATTTGCGACAGTATAAAATTATTTTTTGAATAATTTACTATAGAAAAGGCAATCCCTGGCGTTATTAAAATTTGAAAATTATTTTCTGAATAATTTACTATAGAAAAGGCAATCCCTGGCGTAATTAAAATTTGCGACAGTTGAAAATTATTTTTTGAATAATTTACTATAGAAAAGGCAATCCCTGGCGTAATTAAAATTTGCGACAGTTGAAAATTATTTTTTGAATAATTTACTATAGAAAAGGCAATTCCTGGCGTAATTAAAATTTGCGACAGTTGAAAATTATTTTTTGAATAATTTAATATAGAAAAGGCAATCTCTGGCGGATTTGAAATTTGCGACAGTTGAAAATTATTTTTTGAATAATTTACTATAGAAAAGGCAATCCCTGGCGCACTTAAAATTTGCGACAGTAAAAAATTATTTTTTGAATAATTTACTATAGAAAAGGCAATCCCTGGCGTAATTAAAATTTGCGACAGTAGAAAATTATTTTTTGAATAATTTACTATAGAAAAGGCAATCCCTGGCGTAATTAAAATTTGCGACAGTTGAAAATTATTTTTTGAATAATTTACTTAAAAAAAGCAATCCCTGGCGTAATTAAAATTTGCGACAGTAGAAAATTATTTTTTGAATAATTTACTATAGAAAAGGCAATCCCTGGCGGATTTGAAATTTGCGACAGTAAAAAATTATTTTTTGAATAATTTACTATAGAAAAGGCAATCCCTGGCGTAATTAAAATTTGCGACAGTAGAAAATTATTTTTTGAATAATTTACTATAGAAAAAGCAATCCCTGGCGTAATTAAAATTTGCGACAGTTGAAAATTATTTTTTGCATAATTTACTATAGAAAAGGCAATCCCTGGCGTATTTAAAATTTGCGACAGTAGAAAATTATTTTTTGAATAATTTACTATAGAAAGGCAATCCCTGGCGCAATTAAAATTTGCGACAGTAAAAAAATATTTTTTGTATAATTTACTATAGAAAAGGCAATCCCTGGCGTAATTAAAATTTGCGACAGTAGAAAATTATTTTTTGAATAATTTATTATAGAAAAGGCAAAACCTGGCGTAATTAAAACTTGCGATAGTAAAAAATTATTTTTTGAATAATTTACTATAGAAAAGGCAATCCCTGGCGCACTTAAAATTTGCGACAGTAAAAAATTATTTTTTGAATAATTTACTATAGAAAAGGCAATCCCTGGCGTAATTAAAATTTGCGACAGTATAAAATTATTTTTTGAATAATTTACTATAGAAAAGGCAATCCCTGCCGTAATTAAAATTTGCGACAGTATAAAATTATTTTTTGAATAATTTACTATAAAAAAGGCAATCCCTGGCGTAATTAAAATTTGCGACAGTATAAAATTATTTTTTGAATAATTTACTATAGAAAAGGCAATCCCTGGCGTATTTAAAATTTGCGACAGTATAAAATTATTTTTTGAATAATTTACTATAGAAAGGCAATCCCTGGCGTAATTAAAATTTGCGACAGTATAAAATTATTTTTTGAATAATTTACTATAGAAAAGGCAATCCCTGGCGTATTTAAAATTTGCGACAGTATAAAATTAATATTTTGAAAAATTTACTGTAGAAAAGGCAATCCCTGGCGTATTTAAAACTTGCGATAGTAAAAAATTATTTTTTGAAAAGTTTACTATAGAAAAGGCAATCCCTGGCGGATTTTAAATTTGCGACAGTAAAAAATTATTTTTTGAATAATTTACTATAGAAAAGGCAATCCCTGGCGTAATTAAAATTTGCGACAGTAGAAAATTATTTTTTGCAAAATTTACTATAGAAAAGGCAATCCCTGGCGCACTTAAAATTTGCGACAGTAAAAAATTATTTTTTGAATAATTTACTATAGAAAAGGCAATCCCCGGCGTAATTAAAATTTGCGACAGTTGAAAATTATTTTTTGAAAAATTTACTATAGAAAAGGCAATCCCTGGCGTAATTAAAATTTGCGACAGTTGAAAATTATTTTTTGAATAATTTACTATAGAAAAGGCAATCCCTGGCGTAATTAAAATTTGCGACAGTTGAAAATTATTTTTTGAATAATTTACTATAGAAAAGGCAATCCCTGGCGCAATTAAAATTTGCGACAGTAGAAAATTATTTTTTGAATAATTTACTATAGAAAAGGTTATCCCTGGCGTAATTAAAATTTGCGACAGTTGAAAATTATTTTTTGAATAATTTACTATAGAAAAGGCAATCCCTGGCGTAATTAAAATTTGCGACAGTAAAAAATTATTTTTTGCAAAATTTACTATAGAAAAGGCAATCCCTGGCGTAATTAAAATTTGCTTCAGTAGAAAATTATTTTTTGAATAATTTACTATAGAAAAGGCAATCCCTGGCGTAATTAAAATTTGCGACAGTTGAAAATTATTTTTTGAATAATTTACTATAGAAAAGGCAATCCCTGGCGCAATTAAAATTTGCGACAGTAGAAAATTATTTTTTGAATAATTTACTATAGAAAAGGCAATCCCTGGCGTAATTAAAATTTGCGACAGTTGAAAATTATTTTTTGAATAATTTACTATAGAAAAGGAAATCCCTGGCGCCATTAAAATTTGCGACAGTATAAAATTATTTTTTGAATAATTTACTATAGAAAAGGCAATCCCTGGCGGATTTGAAATTTGGGACAGTTGAAAATTATTTTTTGAATAATTTACTATAGAAAAGGCAATCCCTGGCGCAATTAAAATTTGCGACAGTTGAAAATTATTTTTTGAATAATTTACTATAGAAAAGGCAATCCCTGGCGTAATTAAAATTTGCGACAGTTGAATATTATTTTTTGAATAATTTACTATAGAAAAGGCAATCCCTTGCGTATTTCAAACTTGCGACAGTATAAAATTATTTTTTGAATAATTTACTATAGAAAAGGCAATCCCTGGCGTATTTAAAACTTGCGATAGTAAAAAATTATTTTTTGAAAAGTTTACTATAGAAAAGGCAATCCCTGGCGGATTTGGAATTTGCGACAGTAAAAAATTAGTTTTTGAATAATTTACTATAGAAAAGGCAATCCCTGGCGCAATTAAAATTTGCGACAGTTGAAAATTATTTTTTGAATAATTTACTATAGAAAAGGCAATCCCTGGCGCAATTAAAATTTGCGACAGTTGAAAATTATTTTTTGAATAATTTACTATAGAAAAGGCAATCCCTGGCGTAATTAAAATTTGCGACAGTTGAATATTATTTTTTGAATAATTTACTATAGAAAAGGCAATCCCTTGCGTATTTCAAACTTGCGACAGTATAAAATTATTTTTTGAATAATTTACTATAGAAAAGGCAATCCCTGGCGTATTTAAAACTTGCGATAGTAAAAAATTATTTTTTGAAAAGTTTACTATAGAAAAGGCAATCCCTGGCGGATTTGGAATTTGCGACAGTAAAAAATTAGTTTTTGAATAATTTACTATAGAAAAGGCAATCCCTGGCGCAATTAAAATTTGCGACAGTTGAAAATTATTTTTTGCATAATTTACTACAGAAAAGGCAATCCCTGGCGTATTTAAAATTTGCGACAGTAGAAAATTATTTTTTGAATAATTTACTATAGAAAAGGCAATCCCTGGCGCAATTAAAATTTGCGACAGTAAAAAAATATTTTTTGTATAATTTACTATAGAAAAGGCAATCCCTGGCGTAATTAAAATTTGCGACAGTAGAAAATTATTTTTTGAATAATTTACTATAGAAAAGGCAAAACCTGGCGTAATTAAAACTTGCGATAGTAAAAAATTATTTTTTGAATAATTTACTATAGAAAAGGCAATCCCTGGCGCACTTATAATTTGCGACAGTAAAAAATTATTTTTTGAATAATTTACTATAGAAAAGGCAATCCCTGGCGTAATTAAAATTTGCGACAGTATAAAATTATTTTTTGAATAATTTACTATAGAAAAGGCAATCCCTGCCGTAATTAAAATTTGCGACAGTATAAAATTATTTTTTGAATAATTAACTATAAAAAAGGCAATCCCTGGCGTAATTAAAATTTGCGACAGTATAAAATTATTTTTTGAATAATTTACTATAGAAAAGGCAATCCCTGGCGTATTTAAAATTTGCGACAGTATAAAATTATTTTTTGAATAATTTACTATAGAAAAGGCAATCCCTGGCGTAATTAAAATTTGCGACAGTATAAAATTATTTTTTGAATAATTTACTATAGAAAAGGCAATCCCTGGCGTATTTAAAATTTGCGACAGTATAAAATTAATATTTTGAAAAATTTACTGTAGAAAAGGCAATCCCTGGCGTATTTAAAACTTGCGATAGTAAAAAATTATTTTTTGAAAAGTTTACTATAGAAAAGGCAATCCCTGGCGGATTTTAAATTTGCGACAGTAAAAAATTATTTTTTGAATAATTTACTATAGAAAAGGCAATCCCTGGCGTAATTAAAATTTGCGACAGTAGAAAATTATTTTTTGCAAAATTTACTATAGAAAAGGCAATCCCTGGCGCACTTAAAATTTGCGACAGTAAAAAATTATTTTTTGAATAATTTACTATAGAAAAGGCAATCCCCGGCGTAATTAAAATTTGCGACAGTTGAAAATTATTTTTTGAAAAATTTACTATAGAAAAGGCAATCCCTGGCGTAATTAAAATTTGCGACAGTTGAAAATTATTTTTTGAATAATTTACTATAGAAAAGGCAATCCCTGGCGTAATTAAAATTTGCGACAGTTGAAAATTATTTTTTGAATAATTTACTATAGAAAAGGCAATCCCTGGCGCAATTAAAATTTGCGACAGTAGAAAATTATTTTTTGAATAATTTACTATAGAAAAGGTTATCCCTGGCGTAATTAAAATTTGCGACAGTTGAAAATTATTTTTTGAATAATTTACTATAGAAAAGGCAATCCCTGGCGTAATTAAAATTTGCGACAGTAAAAAATTATTTTTTGCAAAATTTACTATAGAAAAGGCAATCCCTGGCGTAATTAAAATTTGCTTCAGTAGAAAATTATTTTTTGAATAATTTACTATAGAAAAGGCAATCCCTGGCGTAATTAAAATTTGCGACAGTTGAAAATTATTTTTTGAATAATTTACTATAGAAAAGGCAATCCCTGGCGCAATTAAAATTTGCGACAGTAGAAAATTATTTTTTGAATAATTTACTATAGAAAAGGCAATCCCTGGCGTAATTAAAATTTGCGACAGTTGAAAATTATTTTTTGAATAATTTACTATAGAAAAGGAAATCCCTGGCGCCATTAAAATTTGCGACAGTATAAAATTATTTTTTGAATAATTTACTATAGAAAAGGCAATCCCTGGCGGATTTGAAATTTGGGACAGTTGAAAATTATTTTTTGAATAATTTACTATAGAAAAGGCAATCCCTGGCGCAATTAAAATTTGCGACAGTTGAAAATTATTTTTTGAATAATTTACTATAGAAAAGGCAATCCCTGGCGTAATTAAAATTTGCGACAGTTGAATATTATTTTTTGAATAATTTACTATAGAAAAGGCAATCCCTTGCGTATTTCAAACTTGCGACAGTATAAAATTATTTTTTGAATAATTTACTATAGAAAAGGCAATCCCTGGCGTATTTAAAACTTGCGATAGTAAAAAATTATTTTTTGTAAAGTTTACTATAGAAAAGGCAATCCCTGGCGGATTTGGAATTTGCGACAGTAAAAAATTAGTTTTTGAATAATTTACTATAGAAAAGGCAATCCCTGGCGCAATTAAAATTTGCGACAGTTGAAAATTATTTTTTGAATAATTTACTATAGAAAAGGCAATCCCTGGCGCAATTAAAATTTGCGACAGTATAAAATTATTTTTTGAATAATTTACTATAGAAAAGGCAATCCCTGGCGTAATTAAAATTTGCGACAGTTGAAAATTATTTTTTGAATAATTTACTATAGAAAAGGCAATCCATGGCGCAATTAAAATTTGCGACAGTATAAAATAATTTTTTGAATAATTTACTACAGAAAAGGCAATCCCTGACGTAATTAAAATTTGCGACAGTAGAAAATTATTTTTTGAAAAGTTTACTATAGAAAAGGCAATCCCTGGCGTAATTAAAATTTGCGACAGTATAAAATTATTTTTTGAATAATTTACTATAGAAAAGGCAATCCCTGGCGTTATTAAAATTTGAAAATTATTTTCTGAATAATTTACTATAGAAAAGGCAATCCCTGGCGTAATTAAAATTTGCGACAGTTGAAAATTATTTTTTGAATAATTTACTATAGAAAAGGCAATCCCTGGCGTAATTAAAATTTGCGACAGTTGAAAATTATTTTTTGAATAATTTACTATAGAAAAGGCAATCCCTGGCGTAATTAAAATTTTCGACAGTTGAAAATTATTTTTTGAATAATTTACTATAGAAAAGGCAATCCCTGGCGCAATTAAAATTTGCGACAGTATAAAATTATTTTTTGAATAATTTACTATAGAAAAGGCAATCCCTGGCGTAATTAAAATTTGCGACAGTATAAAATTATTTTTTGAATAATTTACTATAGAAAAGGCAATCCCTGGCGCAATTAAAATTTGCGACACTATAAAATTATTTTTTGAATAATTTAATATAGAAAAGCCAATCCCTGGCGTAATTAAAATTTGCGACAGTAGAAAATTATTTTTTGAAAAGTTTACTATAGAAAAGGCAATCCCTGGCGTAATTAAAATTTGCGACAGTATAAAATTATTTTTTGAATAATTTACTATAGAAAAGGCAATCTCTGGCGGATTTGAAATTTGCGACAGTTGAAAATTATTTTTTGACAAATTTACTATAGAAAAGGCAATCCCTGGCGTAATTAAAATTTGCGACAGTAGAAAATTATTTTTTGAAAAGTTTACTATAGAAAAGGCAATCCCTGGCGGATTTGAAATTTGCGACAGTAAAAAATTATTTTTTGAATAATATACTATAGAAAAGGCAATCCCTGGCGCAATTAAAATTTGCGACAGTTGAAAAATATTTTTTGAATAATTTACTATAGAAAAGGCAATCCCTGGCGCAATTAAAATTTGCGAAAGTAAAAAATTATTTTTTGAATAATTTACTATAGAATAGGCAATCCCTGGCGTAATTAAAATTTGCGACAGTAGAAAATTATTTTTTGAATAATTTACTATAGAAAAGGCAATCCCTGGCGTAATTAAAATTTGCGACAGTTGAAAATTATTTTTTGAATAATTTACTATAGAAAAGGCAATCCCTGGCGCAATTAAAATTTGCGACAGTATAAAATTATTTTTTGAATAATTTACTATAGAATAGGCAATCCCTGGCGTAATTAAAATTTGCGACAGTATAAAATTATTTTTTGAATAATTTACTATAGAAAAGGCAATCCCTGGCGAATTTGAAATTTGCGACAGTAAAAAATTATTTTTTTGCAAAATTTACTATAGAAAAGGCAATCCCTGGCGTATTTAAAATTTGCGACAGTATAAAATTATTTTTTGAAAAGTTTACTATAGAAAAGGCAATCCCTGGCGGATTTGGAATTTGCGACAGTAAAAAATTAGTTTTTGAATAATTTACTATAGAAAAGGCAATCCCTGGCGCAATTAAAATTTGCGACAGTTGAAAATTATTTTTTGAATAATTTACTATAGAAAAGGCAATCCCTGGCGCAATTAAAATTTGCGACAGTATAAAATTATTTTTTGAATAATTTACTATAGAAAAGGCAATCCCTGGCGTAATTAAAATTTGCGACAGTTGAAAATTATTTTTTGAATAATTTACTATAGAAAAGGCAATCCATGGCGCAATTAAAATTTGCGACAGTATAAAATTATTTTTTGAATAATTTACTATAGAAAAGGCAATCCCTGGCGTAATTAAAATTTGCGACAGTAGAAAATTATTTTTTGAAAAGTTTACTATAGAAAAGGCAATAACTGGCGTAAATAAAATTTGCGACAGTATAAAATTATTTTTTGAATAATTTACTATAGAAAAGGCAATCCCTGGCGTAATTAAAATTTGCGACAGTTGAAAATTATTTTTTGAATAATTTACTATAGAAAAGGCAATCCATGGCGCAATTAAAATTTGCGACAGTATAAAATTATTTTTTGAATAATTTACTATAGAAAAGGCAATACCTGGCGTAATTAAAATATGCGACATTTGAAAATTATTTTTTGAATAATTTACTATAGAAAAGGAAATCCCTGGCGCCATTAAAATTTGCGACTGTATAAAATTATTTTTTGAATAATTTACTATAGAAAAGGCAATCCCTGGCGGATTTGAAATTTGGGACAGTTGAAAATTATTTTTTGAATAATTTACTATAGAAAAGGCAATCCCTGGCGCAATTAAAATTTGCGACAGTTGAAAATTATTTTTTGAATAATTTACTATAGAAAAGGCAATCCCTGGCGTAATTAAAATTTGCGACAGTATAAAATTATTTTTTGAATAATTTACTATAGAAAAGGCAATCCCTGGCGTAATTAAAATTTGCGACAGTTGAAAATTATTTTTTGAATAATTTACTATAGAAAAGGCAATCCATGGCGCAATTAAAATTTGCGACAGTATAAAATTATTTTTTGAATAATTTACTATAGAAAAGGCAATACCTGGCGTAATTAAAATATGCGACATTTGAAAATTATTTTTTGAATAATTTACTATAGAAAAGGAAATCCCTGGCGCCATTAAAATTTGCGACTGTATAAAATTATTTTTTGAATAATTTACTATAGAAAAGGCAATCCCTGGCGGATTTGAAATTTGGGACAGTTGAAAATTATTTTTTGAATAATTTACTATAGAAAAGGCAATCCCTGGCGCAATTAAAATTTGCGACACTATAAAATTATTTTTTGAATAATTTAATATAGAAAAGCCAATCCCTGGCGTAATTAAAATTTGCGACAGTAGAAAATTATTTTTTGAAAAGTTTACTATAGAAAAGGCAATCCCTGGCGTAATTAAAATTTGCGACAGTATAAAATTATTTTTTGAATAATTTACTATAGAAAAGGCAATCTCTGGCGGATTTGAAATTTGCGACAGTTGAAAATTATTTTTTGAATAATTTACTATAGAAAAGGCAATCCCTGGCGTAATTAAAATTTGCGACAGTAGAAAATTATTTTTTGAAAAGTTTACTATAGAAAAGGCAATCCCTGGCGGATTTGAAATTTGCGACAGTAAAAAATTATTTTTTGAATAATTTACTATAGAAAAGGCAATCCCTGGCGCAATTAAAATTTGCGACAGTTGAAAAATATTTTTTGAATAATTTACTATAGAAAAGGCAATCCCTGGCGCAATTAAAATTTGCGAAAGTAAAAAATTATTTTTTGAATAATTTACTATAGAATAGGCAATCCCTGGCGTAATTAAAATTTGCGACAGTAGAAAATTATTTTTTGAATAATTTACTATAGAAAAGGCAATCCCTGGCGTAATTAAAATTTGCGACAGTTGAAAATTATTTTTTGAATAATTTACTATAGAAAGGCAATCCCTGGCGCAATTAAAATTTGCGACAGTATAAAATTATTTTTTGAATAATTTACTATAGAATAGGCAATCCCTGGCGTAATTAAAATTTGCGACAGTATAAAATTATTTTTTTAATAATTTACTATAGAAAAGGCAATCCCTGGCGAATTTGAAATTTGCGACAGTAAAAAATTATTTTTTTGCAAAATTTACTATAGAAAAGGCAATCCCTGGCGTATTTAAAATTTGCGACAGTATAAAATTATTTTTTGAAAAGTTTACTATAGAAAAGGCAATCCCTGGCGGATTTGGAATTTGCGACAGTAAAAAATTAGTTTTTGAATAATTTACTATAGAAAAGGCAATCCCTGGCGCAATTAAAATTTGCGACAGTTGAAAATTATTTTTTGAATAATGTACTATAGAAAAGGCAATCCCTGGCGCAATTAAAATTTGCGACAGTATAAAATTATTTTTTGAATAATTTACTATAGAAAAGGCAATCCCTGGCGTAATTAAAATTTGCGACAGTTGAAAATTATTTTTTGAATAATTTACTATAGAAAAGGCAATCCATGGCGCAATTAAAATTTGCGACAGTATAAAATTATTTTTTGAATAATTTACTATAGAAAAGGCAATCCCTGGCGTAATTAAAATTTGCGACAGTAGAAAATTATTTTTTGAAAAGTTTACTATAGAAAAGGCAATAACTGGCGTAATTAAAATTTGCGACAGTATAAAATTATTTTTTGAATAATTTACTATAGAAAAGGCAATCCCTGGCGTTATTAAAATTTGCGACAGTTGAAAATTATTTTCTGAATAATTTACTATAGAAAAGGCAATCCCTGGCGTAATTAAAATTTTCGACAATTGAAAATTATTTTTTGAATAATTTACTATAGAAAAGGCAATCCCTGGCGTAATTAAAATTTGCGACAGTTGAAAATTATTTTTTGAATAATTTACTATAGAAAAGGCAATCCCTGGCGTAATTAAAATTTGCGACAGTAGAAAATTATTTTTTGAATAATTTACTATAGAAAAGGCAATCCCTGGCGCAATTAAAATTTGCGACAGTATAAAATTATTTTTTGAATAATTTACTATAGAAAAGGCAATCCCTGGCGTAATTAAAATTTGCGACAGTATAAAATTATTTTTTGAATAATTTACTATAGAAAAGGCAATCCCTGGCGCAATTAAAATTTGCGACACTATAAAATTATTTTTTGAATAATTTAATATATAAAAGCCAATCTCTGGCGTAATTAAAATTTGCGACAGTAGAAAATTATTTTTTGAAAAGTTTACTATAGAAAAGGCAATCCCTGGCGTAATTAAAATTTGCGACAGTATAAAATTATTTTTTGAATAATTTACTATAGAAAAGGCAATCTCTGGCGGATTTGAAATTTGCGACAGTTGAAAATTATTTTTTGAATAATTTACTATAGAAAAGGCAATCCCTGGCGTAATTAAAATTTGCGACAGTAGAAAATTATTTTTTGAAAAGTTTACTATAGAAAAGGCAATCCCTGGCGGATTTGAAATTTGCGACAGTAAAAAATTATTTTTTGAA
>CAWVNZ010002193.1:0-115950 GCA_963930735.1 Dioctria linearis
AATCCCTGGCGTAATTAAAATTTGCGACAGTAGAAAATTATTTTTTTAAAAATTTACTGTAGAAAAGGCAATCCCTGGCGCAGTTAAAATTTGCGACAGTAAAAAATTATTTTTTGAATAATTTACTATAGAAAAGGCAATCTCTGGCGCAATTAAAATTTGCGACAGTAAAAAATTATTTTTTGAAAAATTTACTATAGAAAAGGCAATCCCTGGCGTATTTAAAATTTGCGACAGTAAAAAATTAATTTGTGAAAAATTTACTATAGAAAACGCAATCCCTGGCGCAATTAAAATTTGCGACAGTAAAAAATTAATTTTTTTAAAAATTTACTATAGAAAAGGCATTCCCTGTCGTATTTAAAATTTGCGACAGTAAAAATTAATTTTTGAAAAATTTACTATAGAAAAGGCAATCCCTGGCGTAATTAAAATTTGCGACAGTAAAAAATTAGTTTTTGAAAAATTTACTATAGAAAAGGCAATCCCTGGCGTAATAAAAATTTGCGACAGTATAAAATTATTTTTTGAAAAATTTACTATAGAAAAGGCAATTAAAATTTGCGACAGTAAAAAATTATTTTTTGAATAATTTACTATAGAAAAGGCAATACCTGGCGTAATTAAAATTTGCGACAGTAGAAAATTATTTTTTGAAAAATTTACCAAAGAAAAGGCAATCCCTGGCGCAATTAAAATTTGCGACAGTATCAAATTAAATTTTGAAAAATTTACTATAGAAAAGGCAATCCCTGGCGTAATTAAAATATGCGACAGTATAAAATTATTTTTTGTAAAATTTACTGTAGAAAAGGCAATCCCGGCGCAATTGAAATTTGCGACAGTAAAAAATTATTTTTTGAAAAATTTACTATAGAAAAGGCAATCCCTGGCGCAATTAAAATTTGCGACAGTAAAAAATTATTTTTTGAAAAATTTACTGTAGAAAAGGCAATCCCTGGCGCAATTAAAATTTGCAAAAGTAAAAAATTAGTTTTTGCAATATTTACTGTAGAAAAGGCAATCCCTGGCGTAATTAATATTTGCGACAGTAAAAAATTAGTTTTTGAAAAATTTACTATAGAAAAGGTAATCCCTGGCGCAATTACAGTTTGCGACAGTAACAAATTATTTTTTGAAAAATTTACTGTAGAAAAGGCAATCCCTGGCGCAATTAAAATTTGCGACAGTAAAAAAAAATTTTTTGAAAAATTTACTGTAGAAAAGGCAATCCCTGGCGTATTTAAAATTTGCGACAGTAAAAAATTAATTTGTGAAAAATTTACTATAGAAAAGGCAATTCCTGGCTCAATTAAAATCTGCGACAGTAGAAAATTATTTTTTGAAAAATTTACTGTAGAAAAGGCAATCCCTGGGGTATTTAAAATTTGCGACAGTAAAAAATTAGTTTTTGAAAAATTTACTATAGAAAAGGTAATCCCTGGCGCAATTACAGTTTGCGACAGTAACAAATTATTTTTTGAAAAATTTACTGTAGAAAAGGCAATCCCTGGCGCAATTAAAATTTGCGACAGTAAAAAATTAATTTGTGAAAAATTTACTATAGAAAACGCAATCCCTGGCGCAATTAAAATTTGCGACAGTAAAAAATTAATTTTTTTAAAAATTTACTATAGAAAAGGCAATCCCTGGGGTATTTAAAATTTGCGACAGTAAAAAATTAGTTTTTGAAAAATTTACTATAGAAAAGGTAATCCCTGGCGCAATTACAGTTTGCGACAGTAACAAATTATTTTTTGAAAAATTTACTGTAGAAAAGGCAATCCCTGGCGCAATTAAAATTTGCGACAGTAAAAAAATATTTTTTGAAAAATTTACTATATAAAAGGCAATCCCTGGCGCAATTAAAATTTGCGACAGTAAAAAATTATTTTTTGAAAAATTTACTATAGAAAAGGCAATCCCTGGCGTAATTAAAATTTGCGACAGTAAAAAAATATTTTTTGAAAAATTTACTATAGAAAAGGTAATCCCTGGCGCAATTACAGTTTGCGACAGTAAAAACTTATTTTTTGAAAAATTTACTGTAGAAAAGGCAATCCTTGGCGCAATTAAAATTTGCGACAGTAAAATTTTTTTTTTGAAAAATTTACTGTAGAAAAGGCAATCCCTGGCGTATTTAAAATTTGCGACAGTAAAAAATTAATTTGTGAAAAATTTACTATAGAAAAGGCAATCCCTGGCTCAATTAAAATCTGCGACAGTAGAAAATTATTTTTTGAAAAATTTACTGTAGAAAAGGCAATCCCTGGGGTATTTAAAATTTGCGACAGTAAAAAATTAGTTTTTGAAAAATTTACTATAGAAAAGGTAATCCCTGGCGCAATTACAGTTTGCGACAGTAACAAATTATTTTTTGAAAAATTTACTGTAGAAAAGGCAATCCCTGGCGCAATTAAAATTTGCGACAGTAAAAAAAAATTTTTTGAAAAATTTACTGTAGAAAAGGCAATCCCTGGCGTATTTAAAATTTGCGACAGTAAAAAATTAATTTGTGAAAAATTTACTATAGAAAACGCAATCCCTGGCGCAATTAAAATTTGCGACAGTAAAAAATTAATTTTTTTAAAAATTTACTATAGAAAAGGCATTCCCTGTCGTATTTAAAATTTGCGACAGTAAAAAATTAATTTTTGAAAAATTTACTATAGAAAAGGCAATCCCTGGCGTAATTAAAATTTGCGACAGTAAAAAATTAGTTTTTGAAAAATTTACTATAGAAAAGGCAATCCCTGGCGTAATAAAAATTTGCGACAGTATAAAATTATTTTTTGAAAAATTTACTATAGAAAAGGCAATTAAAATTTGCGACAGTAAAAAATTATTTTTTGAATAAATTACTATAGAAAAGGCAATCCCTGGCGTATTAAAATTTTCGACAGTAAAAAATTAATTTTTGAAAAATTTACTATAGAAAAGGCAATCCCTGGCGTATTTAAAATTTGCGACAGTATAAAATTATTTTTTTTTAAATTTACTGTAGAAAAGGCAATACCTGGCGTTTTTAAAATTTGCGACAGTAAAAAATTAATTTTTGAAAAATTTACTATAGAAAAGGCAATCCCTGGCGTGATTAAAATTTTCGACAGTAAAAAATTAGTTTTTGAAAAATTTACTATAGAAAAGGCAATCCCTGGCGCAATTAAAATTTGCGACAGTAAAAAATTATTTTTTGAATAATTTACTATAGAAAAGGCAATCCCTGGGGTATTTCAAATTTGCGACAGTAAAAAATTAGTTTTTGAAAAATTTACTATAGAAAAGGTAATCCCTGGCGCAATTACAGTTTGCGACAGTAACAAATTATTTTTTGAAAAATTTACTGTAGAAAAGGCAATCCCTGTCGCAATTAAAATTTGCGACAGTAAAAAAAAATTTTTTGAAAAATTTACTGTAGAAAAGGCAATCCCTGGCGTATTTAAAATTTGCGACAGTAAAAAATTAATTTGTGAAAAATTTACTATAGAAAACGCAATCCCTGGCGCAATAAAAATTTGCGACAGTAAAAAATTAATTTTTTTAAAAATTTACTATAGAAAAGGCTTTCCCTGTCGTATTTAAAATTTGCGACAGTAAAAAATTAATTTTTGAAAAATTTACTATAGAAAAGGCAATCCCTGGCGTAATTAAAATTTGCGACAGTAAAAAATTAGTTTTTGAAAAATTTACTATAGAAAAGGCAATCCCTGGCGTAATAAAAATTTGCGACAGTATAAAATTATTTTTTGAAAAATTTACTATAGAAAAGGCAATTAAAATTTGCGACAGTAAAAAATTATTTTTTGAATAATTTACTATAGAAAAGGCAATACCTGGCGTAATTAAAATTTGCGACAGTAGAAAATTATTTTTTGAAAAATTTACTATAGAAAAGGCAATCCCTGGCGCAATTAAAATTTGCGACAGTATCAAATTAAATTTTGAAAAATTTACTATAGAAAAGGCAATCCCTGGCGTAATTAAAATATGCGACAGTATAAAATTATTTTTTGTAAAATTTACTGTAGAAAAGGCAATCCCGGCGCAATTGAAATTTGCGACAGTAAAAAATTATTTTTTGAAAAATTTACTATAGAAAAGGCAATCCCTGGCGCAATTAAAATTTGCGACAGTAAAAAATTATTTTTTGAAAAATTTACTGTAGAAAAGGCAATCCCTGGCGCAATTAAAACTTGCGACAGTAAAAAATTAATTTTTGAAAAATTTACTATAGAAAAGGCAATCCCTGGCGTAATTAAAATTTGCGACAGTAAAAAATTATTTTTTGAACAATTTACTATAGAAAAGGCAATCCCTGGCGTATTAAAATTTTCGACAGTAAAAAATTAATTTTTGAAAAATTTACTATAGAAAAGGCAATCCCTGGCGTATTTAAAATTTGCGACAGTAAAAAATTATGATTTGAAAAATTTACTATAGAAAAGGCGATCCCTGGCGCAATTAAAATTTGCGACAGTAAACAATTATTTTTTGACAAATTTACTGTAGAAAAGGCAATCCCTGGCGCAATTAAAATTTGCGACAGTAAAAAATTATTTTTTGAAAAATTTACTACATAAAAGGCAATCCCTGGCGCAATTAAAATTTGCGACAGTAAAAAATTATTTTTTGAAAAATTTACTATAGAAAAGGCAATCCCTGGCGTAATTAAAATTTGCGACAGTAAAAAAATATTTTTTGAAAAATTTACTATAGAAAAGGTAATCCCTGGCGCAATTACAGTTTGCGACAGTAAAAACTTATTTTTTGAAAAATTTACTGTAGAAAAGGCAATCCCTGGCGCAATTAAAATTTGCGACAGTAAAATTTTTTTTTTGAAAAATTTACTGTAGAAAAGGCAATCCCTGGCGTATTTAAAATTTGCGACAGTAAAAAATTAATTTGTGAAAAACTTACTATAGAAAAGGCAATCCCTGGCTCAATTAAAATCTGCGACAGTAGAAAATTATTTTTTGAAAAATTTACTGTAGAAAAGGCAATCCCTGGCGCAAATAAAATTTGCGACACTAGAAAATTATTTTTTGAATAATTTACTATAGAAAATGCAATCCCTGGCGGATTTAAAATTTGCGACAGTAAAAAATTATTTTTTGAAAAATTTACTATAGAAAAGGCAATCCCTGGCGCAATTAAATTTGCGACAGTAGAAAATTATTTTTTGAAAAATTTACTGTAGAAAAGGCAATCCCTGGCGTAATTAAAATTTGCGACAGTAGAAAATTATTTTTTTAAAAATTTACTGTAGAAAAGGCTATCCCTGGCGCAGTTAAAATTTGCGACAGTAAAAAATTATTTTTTGAATAATTTACTATAGAAAAGGCAATCTCTGGCGCAATTAAAATTTGCGACAGTAAAAAATTATTTTTTGAAAAATTTACTATAGAAAAGGCAATCCCTGGCGTATTTAAAATTTGCGACAGTAAAAAATTAATTTGTGAAAAATTTACTATAGAAAACGCAATCCCTGGCGCAATTAAAATTTGCGACAGTAAAAAATTATTTTTTGAAAAATTTACTATAGAAAAGGCAATCCCTGGCGTAATTAAAATTTGCGACAGTAAAAAAATATTTTTTGAAAAATTTACTATAGAAAAGGTAATCCCTGGCGCAATTACAGTTTGCGACAGTAAAAACTTATTTTTTGAAAAATTTACTGTAGAAAAGGCAATCGCTGGCGCAATTAAAATTTGCGACAGTAAAATTTTTTTTTTGAAAAATTTACTGTAGAAAAGGCAATCCCTGGCGTATTTAAAATTTGCGACAGTAAAAAATTAATTTGTGAAAAATTTACTATAGAAAAGGCAATCTCTGGCTCAATTAAAATCTGCGACAGTAGAAAATTATTTTTTGAAAAATTTACTGTAGAAAAGGCAATCCCTGGCGCAAATAAAATTTGCGACACTAGAAAATTATTTTTTGAATAATTTACTATAGAAAATGCAATCCCTGGCGGATTTAAAATTTGCGACAGTAAAAAATTATTTTTTGAATAATTTACTATAGAAATGGCAATCCCTGGCGGATTTAAAATTTGCGACAGTAGAAAATTATTTTTTGAAAAATTTACTATAGAAAAGGCAATCCCTGGCGCAATTAAATTTGCGACAGTAGAAAATTATTTTTTGAAAAATTTACTGTAGAAAAGGCAATCCCTGGCGTAATTAAAATTTGCGACAGTAGAAAATTATTTTTTTAAAAATTTACTGTAGAAAAGGCAATCCCTGGCGCAGTTAAAATTTGCGACAGTAAAAAATTATTTTTTGAATAATTTACTATAGAAAAGGCAATCTCTGGCGCAATTAAAATTTGCGACAGTAAAAAATTATTTTTTGAAAAATTTACTATAGAAAAGGCAATCCCTGGCGTATTTAAAATTTGCGACAGTAAAAAATTAATTTGTGAAAAATTTACTATAGAAAATGCAATCCCTGGCGCAATTAAAATTTGCGACAGTAAAAAATTAATTTTTTTAAAAATTTACTATAGAAAAGGCATTCCCTGTCGTATTTAAAATTTGCGACAGTAAAAAATTAATTTTTGAAAAA
This sequence comes from Dioctria linearis, assembly GCA_963930735.1. Classification (NCBI taxonomy): domain Eukaryota; kingdom Metazoa; phylum Arthropoda; class Insecta; order Diptera; family Asilidae; genus Dioctria; species Dioctria linearis. The sequence continues at coordinate 6,567 of CAWVNZ010002193.1, forward strand.
TTTACTATAGAAAAGGCAATCCCTGGCGTAATTAAAATTTGCGACAGTAAAAAATTAGTTTTTGAAAAATTTACTATAGAAAAGGCAATCCCTGGCGTAATAAAAATTTGCGACAGTATAAAATTATTTTTTGAAAAATTTATTATAGAAAAGGCAATTAAAATTTGCGACAGTAAAAAATTATTTTTTGAATAATTTACTATAGAAAAGGCAATACCTGGCGTAATTAAAATTTGCGACAGTAGAAAATTATTTTTTGAAAAATTTACTATAGAAAAGGCAATCCCTGGCGCAATTAAAATTTGCGACAGTATCAAATTAAATTTTGAAAAATTTACTATAGAAAAGGCAATCCCTGGCGTAATTAAAATATGCGACAGTATAAAATTATTTTTTGTAAAATTTACTGTAGAAAAGGCAATCCCGGCGCAATTGAAATTTGCGACAGTAAAAAATTATTTTTTGAAAAATTTACTATAGAAAAGGCAATCCCTGGCGCAATTAAAATTTGCGACAGTAAAAAATTATTTTTTGAAAAATTTACTGTAGAAAAGGCAATCCCTGGCGCAATTAAAACTTGCGACAGTAAAAAATTAATTTTTGAAAAATTTACTATAGAAAAGGCAATCCCTGGCGTAATTAAAATTTGCGACAGTAAAAAATTATTTTTTGAACAATTTACTATAGAAAAGGCAATCCCTGGCGTATTAAAATTTTCGACAGTAAAAAATTAATTTTTGAAAAATTTACTATAGAAAAGGCAATCCCTGGCGTATTTAAAATTTGCGACAGTAAAAAATTATGATTTGAAAAATTTACTATAGAAAAGGCGATCCCTGGCGCAATTAAAATTTGCGACAGTAAACAATTATTTTTTGACAAATTTACTGTAGAAAAGGCAATCCCTGGCGCAATTAAAATTTGCGACAGTAAAAAATTATTTTTTGAAAAATTTACTACATAAAAGGCAATCCCTGGCGCAATTAAAATTTGCGACAGTAAAAAATTATTTTTTGAAAAATTTACTATAGAAAAGGCAATCCCTGGCGTAATTAAAATTTGCGACAGTAAAAAAATATTTTTTGAAAAATTTACTATAGAAAAGGTAATCCCTGGCGCAATTACAGTTTGCGACAGTAAAAACTTATTTTTTGAAAAATTTACTGTAGAAAAGGCAATCCCTGGCGCAATTAAAATTTGCGACAGTAAAATTTTTTTTTTGAAAAATTTACTGTAGAAAAGGCAATCCCTGGCGTATTTAAAATTTGCGACAGTAAAAAAATATTTTTTGAAAAATTTACTATAGAAAAGGTAATCCCTGGCGCAATTACAGTTTGCGACAGTAAAAACTTATTTTTTGAAAAATTTACTGTAGAAAAGGCAATCCCTGGCGCAATTAAAATTTGCGACAGTAAAATTTTTTTTTTGAAAAATTTACTGTAGAAAAGGCAATCCCTGGCGTATTTAAAATTTGCGACAGTAAAAAATTAATTTGTGAAAAACTTACTATAGAAAAGGCAATCCCTGGCTCAATTAAAATCTGCGACAGTAGAAAATTATTTTTTGAAAAATTTACTGTAGAAAAGGCAATCCCTGGCGCAAATAAAATTTGCGACACTAGAAAATTATTTTTTGAATAATTTACTATAGAAAATGCAATCCCTGGCGGATTTAAAATTTGCGACAGTAAAAAATTATTTTTTGAAAAATTTACTATAGAAAAGGCAATCCCTGGCGCAATTAAATTTGCGACAGTAGAAAATTATTTTTTGAAAAATTTACTGTAGAAAAGGCAATCCCTGGCGTAATTAAAATTTGCGACAGTAGAAAATTATTTTTTTAAAAATTTACTGTAGAAAAGGCTATCCCTGGCGCAGTTAAAATTTGCGACAGTAAAAAATTATTTTTTGAATAATTTACTATAGAAAAGGCAATCTCTGGCGCAATTAAAATTTGCGACAGTAAAAAATTATTTTTTGAAAAATTTACTATAGAAAAGGCAATCCCTGGCGTATTTAAAATTTGCGACAGTAAAAAATTAATTTGTGAAAAATTTACTATAGAAAACGCAATCCCTGGCGCAATTAAAATTTGCGACAGTAAAAAATTATTTTTTGAAAAATTTACTATAGAAAAGGCAATCCCTGGCGTAATTAAAATTTGCGACAGTAAAAAAATATTTTTTGAAAAATTTACTATAGAAAAGGTAATCCCTGGCGCAATTACAGTTTGCGACAGTAAAAACTTATTTTTTGAAAAATTTACTGTAGAAAAGGCAATCCCTGGCGCAATTAAAATTTGCGACAGTAAAATTTTTTTTTTGAAAAATTTACTGTAGAAAAGGCAATCCCTGGCGTATTTAAAATTTGCGACAGTAAAAAATTAATTTGTGAAAAATTTACTATAGAAAAGGCAATCTCTGGCTCAATTAAAATCTGCGACAGTAGAAAATTATTTTTTGAAAAATTTACTGTAGAAAAGGCAATCCCTGGCGCAAATAAAATTTGCGACACTAGAAAATTATTTTTTGAATAATTTACTATAGAAAATGCAATCCCTGGCGGATTTAAAATTTGCGACAGTAAAAAATTATTTTTTGAATAATTTACTATAGAAATGGCAATCCCTGGCGGATTTAAAATTTGCGACAGTAGAAAATTATTTTTTGAAAAATTTACTATAGAAAAGGCAATCCCTGGCGCAATTAAATTTGCGACAGTAGAAAATTATTTTTTGAAAAATTTACTGTAGAAAAGGCAATCCCTGGCGTAATTAAAATTTGCGACAGTAGAAAATTATTTTTTTAAAAATTTACTGTAGAAAAGGCAATCCCTGGCGCAGTTAAAATTTGCGACAGTAAAAAATTATTTTTTGAATAATTTACTATAGAAAAGGCAATCTCTGGCGCAATTAAAATTTGCGACAGTAAAAAATTATTTTTTGAAAAATTTACTATAGAAAAGGCAATCCCTGGCGTATTTAAAATTTGCGACAGTAAAAAATTAATTTGTGAAAAATTTACTATAGAAAATGCAATCCCTGGCGCAATTAAAATTTGCGACAGTAAAAAATTAATTTTTTTAAAAATTTACTATAGAAAAGGCATTCCCTGTCGTATTTAAAATTTGCGACAGTAAAAAATTAATTTTTGAAAAATTTACTATAGAAAAGGCAATCCCTGGCGTAATTAAAATTTGCGACAGTAAAAAATTAGTTTTTGAAAAATTTACTATAGAAAAGGCAATCCCTGGCGTAATAAAAATTTGCGACAGTATAAAATTATTTTTTGAAAAATTTATTATAGAAAAGGCAATTAAAATTTGCGACAGTAAAAAATTATTTTTTGAATAATTTACTATAGAAAAGGCAATACCTGGCGTAATTAAAATTTGCGACAGTAGAAAATTATTTTTTGAAAAATTTACTATAGAAAAGGCAATCCCTGGCGCAATTAAAATTTGCGACAGTATCAAATTAAATTTTGAAAAATTTACTATAGAAAAGGCAATCCCTGGCGTAATTAAAATATGCGACAGTATAAAATTATTTTTTGTAAAATTTACTGTAGAAAAGGCAATCCCGGCGCAATTGAAATTTGCGACAGTAAAAAATTATTTTTTGAAAAATTTACTATAGAAAAGGCAATCCCTGGCGCAATTAAAATTTGCGACAGTAAAAAATTATTTTTTGAAAAATTTACTGTAGAAAAGGCAATCCCTGGCGCAATTAAAACTTGCGACAGTAAAAAATTAATTTTTGAAAAATTTACTATAGAAAAGGCAATCCCTGGCGTAATTAAAATTTGCGACAGTAAAAAATTATTTTTTGAACAATTTACTATAGAAAAGGCAATCCCTGGCGTATTAAAATTTTCGACAGTAAAAAATTAATTTTTGAAAAATTTACTATAGAAAAGGCAATCCCTGGCGTATTTAAAATTTGCGACAGTAAAAAATTATGATTTGAAAAATTTACTATAGAAAAGGCGATCCCTGGCGCAATTAAAATTTGCGACAGTAAACAATTATTTTTTGACAAATTTACTGTAGAAAAGGCAATCCCTGGCGCAATTAAAATTTGCGACAGTAAAAAATTATTTTTTGAAAAATTTACTACATAAAAGGCAATCCCTGGCGCAATTAAAATTTGCGACAGTAAAAAATTATTTTTTGAAAAATTTACTATAGAAAAGGCAATCCCTGGCGTAATTAAAATTTGCGACAGTAAAAAAATATTTTTTGAAAAATTTACTATAGAAAAGGTAATCCCTGGCGCAATTACAGTTTGCGACAGTAAAAACTTATTTTTTGAAAAATTTACTGTAGAAAAGGCAATCCCTGGCGCAATTAAAATTTGCGACAGTAAAATTTTTTTTTTGAAAAATTTACTGTAGAAAAGGCAATCCCTGGCGTATTTAAAATTTGCGACAGTAAAAAATTAATTTGTGAAAAACTTACTATAGAAAAGGCAATCCCTGGCTCAATTAAAATCTGCGACAGTAGAAAATTATTTTTTGAAAAATTTACTGTAGAAAAGGCAATCCCTGGCGCAAATAAAATTTGCGACACTAGAAAATTATTTTTTGAATAATTTACTATAGAAAATGCAATACCTGGCGGATTTAAAATTTGCGACAGTAAAAAATTATTTTTTGAAAAATTTACTATAGAAAAGGCAATCCCTGGCGCAATTAAATTTGCGACAGTAGAAAATTTTTTTTTGAAAAATTTACTGTAGAAAAGGCAATCCCTGGCGTAATTAAAATTTGCGACAGTAGAAAATTATTTTTTTAAAAATTTACTGTAGAAAAGGCTATCCCTGGCGCAGTTAAAATTTGCGACAGTAAAAAATTATTTTTTGAATAATTTACTATAGAAAAGGCAATCTCTGGCGCAATTAAAATTTGCGACAGTAAAAAATTATTTTTTGAAAAATTTACTATAGAAAAGGCAATCCCTGGCGTATTTAAAATTTGCGACAGTAAAAAATTAATTTGTGAAAAATTTACTATAGAAAACGCAATCCCTGGCGCAATTAAAATTTGCGACAGTAAAAAATTATTTTTTGAAAAATTTACTATAGAAAAGGCAATCCCTGGCGTAATTAAAATTTGCGACAGTAAAAAAATATTTTTTGAAAAATTTACTATAGAAAAGGTAATCCCTGGCGCAATTACAGTTTGCGACAGTAAAAACTTATTTTTTGAAAAATTTACTGTAGAAAAGGCAATCCCTGGCGCAATTAAAATTTGCGACAGTAAAATTTTTTTTTTGAAAAATTTACTGTAGAAAAGGCAATCCCTGGCGTATTTAAAATTTGCGACAGTAAAAAATTAATTTGTGAAAAATTTACTATAGAAAAGGCAATCTCTGGCTCAATTAAAATCTGCGACAGTAGAAAATTATTTTTTGAAAAATTTACTGTAGAAAAGGCAATCCCTGGCGCAAATAAAATTTGCGACACTAGAAAATTATTTTTTGAATAATTTACTATAGAAAATGCAATCCCTGGCGGATTTAAAATTTGCGACAGTAAAAAATTATTTTTTGAATAATTTACTATAGAAATGGCAATCCCTGGCGGATTTAAAATTTGCGACAGTAGAAAATTATTTTTTGAAAAATTTACTATAGAAAAGGCAATCCCTGGCGCAATTAAATTTGCGACAGTAGAAAATTATTTTTTGAAAAATTTACTGTAGAAAAGGCAATCCCTGGCGTAATTAAAATTTGCGACAGTAGAAAATTATTTTTTTAAAAATTTACTGTAGAAAAGGCAATCCCTGGCGCAGTTAAAATTTGCGACAGTAAAAAATTATTTTTTGAATAATTTACTATAGAAAAGGCAATCTCTGGCGCAATTAAAATTTGCGACAGTAAAAAATTATTTTTTGAAAAATTTACTATAGAAAAGGCAATCCCTGGCGTATTTAAAATTTGCGACAGTAAAAAATTAATTTGTGAAAAATTTACTATAGAAAATGCAATCCCTGGCGCAATTAAAATTTGCGACAGTAAAAAATTAATTTTTTTAAAAATTTACTATAGAAAAGGCATTCCCTGTCGTATTTAAAATTTGCGACAGTAAAAAATTAATTTTTGAAAAATTTACTATAGAAAAGGCAATCCCTGGCGTAATTAAAATTTGCGACAGTAAAAAATTAGTTTTTGAAAAATTTACTATAGAAAAGGCAATCCCTGGCGTAATAAAAATTTGCGACAGTATAAAATTATTTTTTGAAAAATTTACTATAGAAAAGGCAATTAAAATTTGCGACAGTAAAAAATTATTTTTTGAATAATTTACTATAGAAAAGGCAATACCTGGCGTAATTAAAATTTGCGACAGTAGAAAATTATTTTTTGAAAAATTTACCAAAGAAAAGGCAATCCCTGGCGCAATTAAAATTTGCGACAGTATCAAATTAAATTTTGAAAAATTTACTATAGAAAAGGCAATCCCTGGCGTAATTAAAATATGCGACAGTATAAAATTATTTTTTGTAAAATTTACTGTAGAAAAGGCAATCCCGGCGCAATTGAAATTTGCGACAGTAAAAAATTATTTTTTGAAAAATTTACTATAGAAAAGGCAATCCCTGGCGCAATTAAAATTTGCGACAGTAAAAAAAATTTTTTTGAAAAATTTACTGTAGAAAAGGCAATCCCTGGCGTATTTAAAATTTGCGACAGTAAAAAATTAATTTGTGAAAAATTTACTATAGAAAACGCAATCCCTGGCGCAATTAAAATTTGCGACAGTAAAAAATTATTTTTTTTAAAAATTTACTATAGAAAAGGCATTCCCTGTCGTATTTAAAATTTGCGACAGTAAAAAATTAATTTTTGAAAAATTTACTATAGAAAAGGCAATCCCTGGCGTAATTAAAATTTGCGACAGTAAAAAATTAGTTTTTGAAAAATTTACTATAGAAAAGGCAATCCCTGGCGTAATAAAAATTTGCGACAGTATAAAATTATTTTTTGAAAAATTTACTATAGAAAAGGTAATCCCTGGCGCAATTACAGTTTGCGACAGTAAAAACTTATTTTTTGAAAAATTTACTGTAGAAAAGGCAATCCCTGGCGTATTAAAATTTTCGACAGTAAAAAATTAATTTTTGAAAAATTTACTATAGAAAAGGCAATCCCTGGCGTATTTAAAATTTGCGACAGTAAAAAATTATGATTTGAAAAATTTACTATAGAAAAGGCAATCCCTGGCGCAATTAAAATTTGCGACAGTATAAAATTAAATTTTGAAAAATTTACTATAGAAAAGGCAATCCCTGGCGTAGTTAAAATTTGCGACAGTATAAAATTATTTTTTGTAAAATTTACTGTAGAAAAGGCAATCCCTGGCGCAATTAAAATTTGCGACAGTAAAAAATAATTTTTTGAAAAATTTACTATAGAAAAGGCAATCCCTGGCGCAATTAAAATTTGCGATAGTAAACAATTATTTTTTGACAAATTTACTGTAGAAAAGGCAATCCCTGGCGCAATTAAAATTTGCGACAGTAAACAATTATTTTTTGAAAAATTTACTACATAAAAGGCAATCCCTGGCGCAATTAAAATTTGCGACAGTAAAAAATTATTTTTTGAAAAATTTACTATAGAAAAGGCAATCCCTGGCGTAATTAAAATTTGCGACAGTAAAAAAATATTTTTTGAAAAATTTACTATACAAAAGGTAATCCCTGGCGCAATTACAGTTTGCGACAGTAAAAACTTATTTTTTGAAAAATTTACTGTAGAAAAGGCAATCCCTGGCGCAATTAAAATTTGCGACAGTAAAATTTTTTTTTTGAAAAATTTACTATAGAAAAGGCAATCCCTGGCGTATTTAAAATTTGCGACAGTAAAAAATTAATTTGTGAAAAATTTACTATAGAAAAGGCAATCCCTGGCTCAATTAAAATCTGCGACAGTAGAAAATTATTTTTTGAAAAATTTACTGTAGAAAAGGCAATCCCTGGCGCAAATAAAATTTGCGACACTAGAAAATTATTTTTTGAATAATTTACTATAGAAAATGAAATCCCTGGCGGATTTAAAATTTGCGACAGTAAAAAATTATTTTTTGAATAATTTACTATAGAAATGGCAATCCCTGGCGGATTTAAAATTTGCGACAGTAGAAAATTATTTTTTGAAAAATTTACTATAGAAAAGGCAATCCATGGCGCAATTAAATTTGCGACAGTAGAAAATTATTTTTTGAAAAATTTACTGTAGAAAAGGCAATCCCTGGCGTAATTAAAATTTGCGACAGTAGAAAATTATTTTTTTAAAAATTTAATGTAGAAAAGGCAATCCCTGTCGTATTTAAAATTTGCGACAGTAGAAAATTATTTTTTGAAAAATTTACTATAGAAAAGGCAATCCCTGGCGTATTTAAAATTTGCGACAGTAAAAAATTAATTTGTGAAAAATTTACTATAGAAAACGCAATCCCTGGCGCAATTAAAATTTGCGACAGTAAAAAATTAATTTTTTTAAAAATTTACTATAGAAAAGGCATTCCCTGTCGTATTTAAAATTTGCGACAGTAAAAAATTAATTTTTGAAAAATTTACTATAGAAAAGGCAATCCCTGGCGTAATTAAAATTTGCGACAGTAAAAAATTAGTTTTTGAAAAATTTACTATAGAAAAGGCAATCCCTGGCGTAATAAAAATTTGCGACAGTATAAAATTATTTTTTGAAAAATTTACTATAGAAAAGGCAATTAAAATTTGCGACAGTAAAAAATTATTTTTTGAATAATTTACTATAGAAAAGGCAATACCTGGCGTAATTAAAATTTGCGACAGTAAAAAATTAATTTTTGAAAAATTTACTATAGAGAAGGCAATCCCTGGCGTAATTAAAATTTGCGACAGTAAAAAATTAGTTTTTGAAAAATTTACTATAGAAAAGGCAATCCCTGGCGTAATAAAAATTTGCGACAGTATAAAATTATTTTTTGAAAAATTTACTATAGAAAAGGTAATTAAAATTTGCGACAGTAAAAAATTATTTTTTGAATAATTTACTATAGAAAAGGCAATCCCTGGCGTAATTAAAATTTGCGACAGTAAAAAATTAGTTTTTGAAAAATTTACTATAGAAAAGGCAATCCCTGGCGTAATAAAAATTTGCGACAGTATAAAATTATTTTTTGAAAAATTTACTATAGAAAAGGCAATTAAAATATGCGACAGTAAAAAAATATTTTTTGAATAATTTACTATCGAAAAGGCAATACCTGGCGTAATTAAAATTTGCGACAGTAAAAAATTAATTTTTGAAAAATTTACTATAGAAAAGGCAATCCCTGGCGTAATAAAAATTTGCGACAGTATAAAATTATTTTTTGAAAAATTTACTATAGAAAAGGCAATTAAAATTTGCGACAGTAAAAAATTATTTTTTGAATAATTTTCTATAGAAAAGGCAATTCCTGGCGCAATTAAATTTGCGACAGTAGAAAATTATTTTTTGAAAAATTTACTGTAGAAAAGGCAATCCCTGGCGTAATTAAAATTTGCGACAGTAGAAAATTATTTTTTTAAAAATTTACTGTAGAAAAGGCAATCCCTGGCGCAGTTAAAATTTGCGACAGTAAAAAAAATTTTTTTGAATAATTTACTATAGAAAAGGCAATCTCTGGCGCAATTAAAATTTGCGACAGTAAAAAATTATTTTTTGAAAAATTTACTATAGAAAAGGCAATCCCTGGCGTATTTAAAATTTGCGACAGTAAAAAATTAATTTGTGAAAAATTTACTATAGAAAACGCAATCCCTGGCGCAGTTAAAATTTGCGACAGTAAAAAATTAATTTTTTTAAAAATTTACTATAGAAAAGGCATTCCCTGTCGTATTTAAAATTTGCGACAGTAAAAAATTAATTTTTGAAAAATTTACTATAGAAAAGGCAATCCCTGCCGTAATTAAAATTTGCGACAGTAAAAAATTAGTTTTTGAAAAATTTACTATAGAAAAGGCAATCCCTGGCGTAATAAAAATTTGCGACAGTATAAAATTATTTTTTGAAAAATTTACTATAGAAAAGGTAATCCCTGGCGCAATTACAGTTTGCGACAGTAAAAACTTATTTTTTGAAAAATTTACTGTAGAAACGGCAATCCCTGGCGTATTAAAATTTTCGACAGTAAAAAATTAATTTTTGAAAAATTTACTATAGAAAAGGCAATCCCTGGCGTATTTAAAATTTACGACAGTAAAAAATTATGATTTGAAAAATTTACTATAGAAAAGGCAATCCCTGGCGCAATTAAAATTTGCGACAGTATAAAATTAAATTTTGAAAAATTTACTATAGAAAAGGCAATCCCTGGCGTAATTAAAATTTGCGACAGTATAAAATTATTTTTTGTAAAATTTACTGTAGAAAAGGCAATCCCTGGCGTAATTAAAATTTGCGACAGTAAAAAATAATTTTTTGAAAAATTTACTATAGAAAAGGCAATCCCTGGCGCAATTAAAATTTGCGACAGTAAACAATTATTTTTTGACAAATTTACTGTAAAAAAGGCAATCCCTGGCGCAATTAAAATTTGCGACAGTAAAAAATTATTTTTTGAAAAATTTACTATATAAAAGGCAATCCCTGGCGCAATTAAAATTTGCGACAGTAAAAAATTATTTTTTGAAAAATTTACTATAGAAAAGGCAATCCCTGGCGTAATTAAAATTTGCGACAGTAAAAAAATATTTTTTGAAAAATTTACTATAGAAAAGGTAATCCCTGGCGCAATTACAGTTTGCGACAGTAAAAACTTATTTATTGAAAAATTTACTGTAGAAAAGGCAATCCCTGGCGCAATTAAAATTTGCGACAGTAAAATTTTTTTTTTGAAAAATTTACTGTAGAAAAGGCAATCCCTGGCGTATTTAAAATTTGCGACAGTAAAAAATTAATTTGTGAAAAATTTACTATAGAAAAGGCAATCCCTGGCTCAATTAAAATCTGCGACAGTAGAAAATTATTTTTTGAAAAATTTACTGTAGAAAAGGCAATCCCTGGCGTAAATAAAATTTGCGACACTAGAAAATTATTTTTTGAATAATTTACTATAGAAAATGCAATCCCTGGCGGATTTAAAATTTGCGACAGTAAAAAATTATTTTTTGAATAATTTACTATAGAAATGGCAATCCCTGGCGGATTTAAAATTTGCGACAGTAGAAAATTATTTTTTGAAAAATTTACTATAGAAAAGGCAATCCCTGGCGCAATTAAATTTGCGACAGTAGAAAATTATTTTTTGAAAAATTTACTGTAGAAAAGGCAATCCCTGGCGTAATTAAAATTTGCGGCAGTAGAAAATTATTTTTTTAAAAATTTACTGTAGAAAAGGCAATCCCTGGCGCAGTTAAAATTTGCGACAGTAAAAAATTATTTTTTGAATAATTTACTATAGAAAACGCAATCTCTGGCGCAATTAAAATTTGCGACAGTAAAAAATTATTTTTTGAAAAATTTACTATAGAAAAGGCAATCCCTGGCGTATTTAAAATTTGCGACAGTAAAAAATTAATTTGTGAAAAATTTACTATAGAAAACGCAATCCCTGGCGCAATTAAAATTTGCGACAATAAAAAATTAATTTTTTTAAAAATTTACTATAGAAAAGGCATTCCCTGTCTTATTTAAAATTTGCGACAGTAAAAAATTAATTTTTGAAAAATTTACTATAGAAAAGGCAATCCCTGGCGCAAATAAAATTTGCGACACTAGAAAATTATTTTTTGAATAATTTACTATAGAAAATGCAATCCCTGGCGGATTTAAAATTTGCGACAGTAAAAAATTATTTTTTGAATAATTTACTATAGAAATGGCAATCCCTGGCGGATTTAAAATTTGCGACAGTAGAAAATTATTTTTTGAAAAATTTACTATAGAAAAGGCAATCCCTGGCGCAATTAAATTTGCGACAGTAGAAAATTATTTTTTGAAAAATTTACTGTAGAAAAGGCAATCCCTGGCGTAATTAAAATTTGCGACAGTAGAAAATTATATTTTTAAAAATTTACTGTAGAAAAGGCAATCCCTGGCGCAGTTAAAATTTGCGACAGTAAAAAATTATTTTTTGAATAATTTACTATAGAAAAGGCAATCTCTGGCGCAATTAAAATTTGCGACAGTAAAAAATTATTTTTTGAATTATTTACTATAGAAAAGGCAATACCTGGCGTAATTAAAATTTGCGACAGTAAAAAATTAATTTTTGAAAAATTTATTATAGAAAAGGCAATCCCTGGCGTAATTAAAATTTGCGACAGTAGAAAATTATTTTTTGAAAAATTTACTATAGAAAAGGCAATCCCTGGCGCAATTAAAATTTGCGACAGTATCAAATTAAATTTTGAAAAATTTACTGTAGAAAAGGCAATCCCTGGCGCAATTAAAACTTGCGACAGTAAAAAATTAATTTTTGAAAAATTTACTATAGAAAAGGCAATCCCTGGCGTAATTAAAATTTGCGACAGTAGAAAATTATTTTTTGAAAAATTTACTATAGAAAAGGCAATCCCTGGCGCAATTAAAATTTGCGACAGTATCAAATTAAATTTTGAAAAATTTACTGTAGAAAAGGCAATCCCTGGCGCAATTAAAATTTGCGACAGTAAAAAATAATTTTTTGAAAAATTTACTATAGAAAAGGCAATCCCTGGCGCAATTAAAATTTGCGACAGTAAAAAATTAATTTTTTTAAAAATTTACTATAGAAAAGGCATTCCCTGTCGTATTTAAAATTTGCGACAGTAAAAAATTAATTTTTGAAAAATTTACTATAGAAAAGGCAATCCCTGGCGTAATTAAAATTTGCGACAGTAAAAAATTAGTTTTTGAAAAATTTACTATAGAAAAGGCAATCCCTGGCGTAATAAAAATTTGCGACAGTATAAAATTATTTTTTGAAAAATTTACTATAGAAAAGGCAATTAAAATTTGCGACAGTAAAAAATTATTTTTTCAATAATTTACTATAGAAAAGGCAATACCTGGCGTAATTAAAATTTGCGACAGTAGAAAATTATTTTTTGAAAAATTTACTATAGAAAAGGCAATCCCTGGCGCAATTAAAATTTGCGACAGTATCAAATTAAATTTTGAAAAATTTACTATAGAAAAGGCAATCCCTGGCGTAATTAAAATATGCGACAGTATAAAATTATTTTTTGTAAAATTTACTGTAGAAAAGGCAATCCCGGCGCAATTGAAATTTGCGACAGTAAAAAATTATTTTTTGAAAAATTTACTATAGAAAAGGCAATCCCTGGCGCAATTAAAATTTGCGACAGTAATAAATTATTTTTTGAAAAATTTACTGTAGAAAAGGCAATCCCTGGCGCAATTAAAATTTGCAACAGTAAAAAATTATTTTTTGAAAAATTTACTATATAAAAGGCAATCCCTGGCGAAATTAAAATTTGCGACAGTAAAAAATTATTTTTTGAAAAATTTACTATAGAAAAGGCAGTTCCTGGCGTAATTAATATTTGCGACAGTAAAAAATTATTTTTTGAAAAATTTACTATAGAAAAGGTAATCCCTGGCGCAATTACAGTTTGCGACAGTAACAAATTATTTTTTGAAAAATTTACTGTAGAAAAGGCAATTCCTGGTGCAATTAAAATTTGCGACAGTAAAAAAAATTTTTTTGAAAAATTTACTGTAGAAAAGGCAATCCCTGGCGTATTTAAAATTTGCGACAGTAAAAAATTAATTTGTGAAAAATTTACTATAGAAAAGGCAATCCCTGGCGTAATTAAAATTTTCGACAGTAAAAAATTAATTTGTGAAAAATTTACTATAGAAAAGGCAATCCCTGGCGTAATTAAAATCTGCGACAGTAAAAAATTAGTTTTTGAAAAATTTACTATAGAAAAGGCAATCCCTGGCGTAATTAAAATTTTCGACAGTAAAAAATTAGTTTTTGAAAAATTTACTATAGAAAAGGCAATCCCTGGCGCAATTAAAACTTGCGACAATAAAAAATTAATTTTTGAAAAATTTACTATAGAAAAGGCAATCCCTGGCGTAATTAAAATTTGCGACAGTAAAAAATTATTTTTTGAATAATTTACTATAGAAAAGGCAATCCCTGGCGTATTAAAATTTTCGACAGTAAAAAATTAATTTTTGAAAAATTTACTATAGAAAAGGCAATCCCTGGCGTATTTAAAATTTGCGACAGTATAAAATTATTTTTTTAAAAATTTACTGTAGAAAAGGCAATACCTGGCGTTTTTAAAATTTGCGACAGTAAAAAATTAATTTTTGAAAAATTTACTATAGAAAAGGCAATCCCTGGCGTGATTAAAATTTTCGACAGTAAAAAATTAGTTTTTGAAAAATTTACTATAGTAAAGGCAATCCCTGGCGCAATTAAAATTTGCGACAGTAAAAAATTATTTTTTGAATAATTTACTATAGAAAAGGCAATCCCTGGGGTATTTAAAATTTGCGACAGTAAAAAATTATTTTTTGAATAATTTACTATAGAAAAGGCAATCCCTGGCGTAATTAATATTTGCGACAGTAAAAAATTTACTGTAGAAAAGGCAATCCCTGGCGTATTTAAAATTTGCGACAGTTAAAAATTATTTTTTGAAAAATTTACTGTAGAAAAGGCAATCCGTGGCGCAATTAAAACTTGCGACAGTAAACAATTAGTTTTTGAATAATTTACTATAGAAAAGGCAATCCCTGGCGTAATTAAAATTTGCGACAGTAAAAAATTATTTTTTGAATAATTTACTATAGAAAAGGCAATCCCTGGTGTATTTAAAATTTGCGACAGTAAAATATTAATTTGTGAAAAATTTACTGTAGAAAAGGCAATCCCTGGCGTAATTAAAATTTGCGACAGTAGAAAATTATTTTTTGAATAATTTACTATAGAAAATGCAATCCCTGGGGGATTTAAAATTTGCGACAGTAAAAAATTATTTTTTGAATAATTTACTATAGAAATGGCAATCCCTGGCGGATTTAAAATTTGCGACAGTAGAAAATTATTTTTTGAAAAATTTACTATAGAAAAGGCAATCCCTGGCGCAATTAAAATTTTAGACAGTAGAAAATTATTTTTTGAAAAATTTACTGTAGAAAAGGCAATCCCTGGCGTAATTAAAATTTGCGACAGTAGAAAATTATTTTTTGAAAAATTTACTGTAGAAAAGGCAATCCCTGGCGCAATTAAAACTTGCGACAGTAAACAATTATTTTTTGAATAATTTACTATAGAAAAGGCAATCCCTGGCGTAATTAAAATTTGCGACAATATAAAATAATTTTTTGAATAATTTACTATAGAAAAGGCAATCCCTGGTGTATTTAAAATTTGCGACAGTAAAAAATTAATTTGTGAAAAATTTACTATAGAAAAGGCAATCCCTGGCGTAATTAAAATTTGCGACAGTAGAAAATTATTTTTTGAAAAATTTACTGTAGAAAAGGCAATCCCTGGCGCAATTAAAATTTGCGACAGTAGAAAATTATTTTTTTGAAAAATTTACTGTAGAAAAGGCAATCCCTGGCGCAAATAAAATTTGCGACACTAGAAAATTATTTTTTGAATAATTTACTATACAAAATGCAATCCCTGGCGGATTTAAAATTTGCGACAGTAAAAAATTATTTTTTGAATATTTTACTACAGAAATGGCAATCCCTGGCGGATTTAAAATTTGCGACAGTAGAAAATTATTTTTTGAAAAATTTACTATAGAAAAGGCAATCCCTGGCGCAATTAAAATTTTCGACAGTAGAAAATTATTTTTTGAAAAATTTACTGTAGAAAAGGCAATCCCTGGCGTAATTAAAATTTGCGACAGTAGAAAATTATTTTTTGAAAAATTTACTGTAGAAAAGGCAATCCCTGGCGCAATTAAAACTTGCGACAGTAAAAAATTAATATTTGAAAAATTTACTATAGAAAAGGCAATCCCTGGCGTAATTAAAATTTGCGACAGTAAAAAATTATTTTTTGAATAATTTACTATAGAAAAGGCAATCCCTGGCGTATTAAAATTTTCGACAGTAAAAAATTAATTTTTGAAAAATTTACTATAGAAAAGGCAATCCCTGGCGTATTTAAAATTTGCGACAGTATAAAATTATTTTTTTAAAAATTTACTGTAGAAAAGGCAATACCTGGCGTTTTTAAAATTTGCGACAGTAAAAAATTAATTTTTGAAAAATTTACTATAGAAAAGGCAATCCCTGGCGTAATTAAAATTTTCGACAGTAAAAAATTAGTTTTTGAAAAATTTACTATAGAAAAGGCAATCCCTGGCGCAATTAAAATTTGCGACAGTAAAAAATTATTTTTTGAATAATTTACTATAGAAAAGGCAATCCCTGGGGTATTTAAAATTTGCGACAGTAAAAAATTATTTTTTGAATAATTTACTATAGAAAAGGCAATCCCTGGCGTAATTAAAATTTGCGACAGTAAAAAATTTACTGTAGAAAAGGCAATCCCTGGCGTATTTAAAATTTGCGACAGTTAAAAATTATTTTTTGAAAAATTTACTGTAGAAAAGGCAATCCGTGGCGCAATTAAAATTTGCGACAGTAAAAAATTATTTTTTGAATAATTTACTATAGAAAAGGCAATCCCTGGTGTATTTAAAATTTGCGACAGTAAAATATTAATTTGTGAAAAATTTACTGTAGAAAAGGCAATCCCTGGCGTAATTAAAATTTGCGACAATAGAAAATTATTTTTTGAAAAATTTACTGTAGAAAAGGCAATCCCTGGCGCAATTAAAATTTGCGACAGTAGAAAATTATTTTTTGAAAAATTTACTGTAGAAAAGGCAATCCCTGGCGCAAATAAAATTTGCGATACTAGAAAATAATTTTTTGAATAATTTACTATAGAAAATGCAATCCCTGGGGGATTTAAAATTTGCGACAGTAAAAAATTATTTTTTGAATAATTTACTATAGAAATGGCAATCCCTGGCGGATTTAAAATTTGCGACAGTAGAAAATTATTTTTTGAAAAATTTACTATAGAAAAGGCAATCCCTGGCGCAATTAAAATTTTAGACAGTAGAAAATTATTTTTTGAAAAATTTACTGTAGAAAAGGCAATCCCTGGCGTAATTAAAATTTGCGACAGTAGAAAATTATTTTTTGAAAAATTTACTGTAGAAAAGGCAATCCCTGGCGCAATTAAAACTTGCGACAGTAAACAATTATTTTTTGAATAATTTACTATAGAAAAGGCAATCCCTGGCGCAATTAAAATTTTCGACAGTAGAAAATTATTTTTTGAAAAATTTACTGTAGAAAAGGCAATCCCTGGCGTAATTAAAATTTGCGACAGTAGAAAATTATTTTTTGAAAAATTTACTGTAGAAAAGGCAATCCCTGGCGCAATTAAAATTTGCGACAGTAAAAAATTATTTTTTGAAAAATTTACTGTAGAAAAGGCAATCCCTGGCCTATTTAAAATTTGCGACAGTAAAAAATTAATTTGTGAAAAATTTACTATAGAAAAGGCAATCCCTGGCGTAATTAAAATTTGCGACAGTAAAAAATTAATTTGTGAAAAATTTACTGTAGAAAAGGCAATCCCTGGCGCAATTAAAATTTGCGACAGTAAAAAATTATTTTTTGAAAAATTTACTGTAGAAAATGCAATCCCTGGTGTATTTAAAATTTGCGACAGTAAAAAATTAATTTGTGAAAAATTTACTGTAGAAAGGCAATCCCTGGCGTAATTAAAATTTGCGACAGTAGAAAATTATTTGTTGAAAAATTTACTGTAGAAAAGGCAATCCCTGGCGCAATTAAATTTGCGACAGTAAAAAATTATTTTTTGAAAAATTTACTATAGAAAGGCAATCCCTGGCGCAATTAAAATTTTCGACAGTAGAAAATTAGTTTTTGAAAAATTTACTGTAGAAAAGGCAATCCCTGGCGTAATTAAAATTTGCGACAGTAGAAAATTATTTTTTGAAAAATTTACTGTAGAAAAGGCAATCCCTGGCGCAATTAAAATTTGCGACAGTAAAAAATTATTTTTTGAATAATTTACTATAGAAATGGCAATCCCTGGCGTATTTAAAATTTGCGACAGTAAAAAATTAATTTGTGAAAAATTTACTATAGAAAAGGCAATCCCTGGCGTAATTAAAATTTGCGACAGTAGAAAATTATTTTTTGAAAAATTTACTGTAGAAAAGGCAACCCCTGGCGCAATTAAAATTTGCGACAGTAGAAAATTATTTTTTGAAAAATTTACTGTAGAAAAGGCAATCCCTGGCGCAATTAAAATTTTCGACAGTAGAAAATTATTTTTTGAAAAATTTACTATAGAAGAGGCAATCCCTGGCGCAATTAAAATTTTCGACAGTAGAAAATTATTTTTTGAAAAATTTACTGTAGAAAAGCAATCCCTGGCGTAATTAAAATTTGCGAGAGTAGAAAATTATTTTTTGAAAAATTTACTTTAGAAAAGGCAATCCCTGGCGTATTTAAAATTTGCGACAGTATAAAATTATTTTTTTAAAAATTTACTGTAGAAAAGGCAATACCTGGCGTTTTTAAAATTTGCGACAGTAAAAAATTAATTTTTGAAAAATTTACTATAGAAAAGGCAATCCCTGGCGTGATTAAAATTTTCGACAGTAAAAAATTAGTTTTTGAAAAATTTACTATAGTAAAGGCAATCCCTGGCGCAATTAAAATTTGCGACAGTAAAAAATTATTTTTTGAATAATTTACTATAGAAAAGGCAATCCCTGGGGTATTTAAAATTTGCGACAGTAAAAAATTATTTTTTGAATAATTTACTATAGAAAAGGCAATCCCTGGCGTAATTAAAATTTGCGACAGTAAAAAATTTACTGTAGAAAAGGCAATCCCTGGCGTATTTAAAATTTGCGACAGTTAAAAATTATTTTTTGAAAAATTTACTGTAGAAAAGGCAATCCGTGGCGCAATTAAAACTTGCGACAGTAAACAATTAGTTTTTGAATAATTTACTATAGAAAAGGCAATCCCTGGCGTAATTAAAATTTGCGACAGTAAAAAATTATTTTTTGAATAATTTACTATAGAAAAGGCAATCCCTGGTGTATTTAAAATTTGCGACAGTAAAATATTAATTTGTGAAAAATTTACTGTAGAAAAGGCAATCCCTGGCGTAATTAAAATTTGCGACAGTAGAAAATTATTTTTTGAAAAATTTACTGTAGAAAAGGCAATCCCTGGCGCAATTAAAATTTGCGACAGTAGAAAATTATTTTTTGAAAAATTTACTGTAGAAAAGGCAATCCCTGGCGCAAATAAAATTTGCGACACTAGAAAATTATTTTTTGAATAATTTACTATAGAAAATGCAATCCCTGGGGGATTTAAAATTTGCGACAGTAAAAAATTATTTTTTGAATAATTTACTATAGAAATGGCAATCCCTGGCGGATTTAAAATTTGCGACAGTAGAAAATTATTTTTTGAAAAATTTACTATAGAAAAGGCAATCCCTGGCGCAATTAAAATTTTAGACAGTAGAAAATTATTTTTTGAAAAATTTACTGTAGAAAAGGCAATCCCTGGCGTAATTAAAATTTGCGACAGTAGAAAATTATTTTTTGAAAAATTTACTGTAGAAAAGGCAATCCCTGGCGCAATTAAAACTTGCGACAGTAAACAATTATTTTTTGAATAATTTACTATAGAAAAGGCAATCCCTGGCGTAATTAAAATTTGCGACAATATAAAATAATTTTTTGAATAATTTACTATAGAAAAGGCAATCCCTGGTGTATTTAAAATTTGCGACAGTAAAAAATTAATTTGTGAAAAATTTACTATAGAAAAGGCAATCCCTGGCGTAATTAAAATTTGCGACAGTAGAAAATTAGTTTTTGAAAAATTTACTGTAGAAAAGGCAATCCCTGGCGCAATTAAAATTTGCGACAGTAGAAAATTATTTTTTTGAAAAATTTACTGTAGAAAAGGCAATCCCTGGCGCAAATAAAATTTGCGACACTAGAAAATTATTTTTTGAATAATTTACTATACAAAATGCAATCCCTGGCGGATTTAAAATTTGCGACAGTAAAAAATTATTTTTTGAATATTTTACTATAGAAATGGCAATCCCTGGCGGATTTAAAATTTTTGACAGTAGAAAAATATTTTTTGAAAAATTTACTATAGAAAAGGCAATCCCTGGCGCAATTAAAATTTTCGACAGTAGAAAATTATTTTTTGAAAAATTTACTGTAGAAAAGGCAATCCCTGGCGTAATTAAAATTTGCGACAGTAGAAAATTATTTTTTGAAAAATTTACTGTAGAAAAGGCAATCCCTGGCGCAATTAAAACTTGCGACAGTAAAAAATTAATATTTGAAAAATTTACTATAGAAAAGGCAATCCCTGGCGTAATTAAAATTTGCGACAGTAAAAAATTATTTTTTGAATAATTTACTATAGAAAAGGCAATCCCTGGCGTATTAAAATTTTCGACAGTAAAAAATTAATTTTTGAAAAATTTACTGTAGAAAAGGCAATACCTGGCGTATTTAAAATTTGCGACAGTATAAAATTATTTTTTTAAAAATTTACTGTAGAAAAGGCAATACCTGGCGTTTTTAAAATTTGCGACAGTAAAAAATTAATTTTTGAAAAATTTACTATAGAAAAGGCAATCCCTGGCGTAATTAAAATTTTCGACAGTAAAAAATTAGTTTTTGAAAAATTTACTATAGAAAAGGCAATCCCTGGCGCAATTAAAATTTGCGACAGTAAAAAATTATTTTTTGAATAATTTACTATAGAAAAGGCAATCCCTGGGGTATTTAAAATTTGCGACAGTAAAAAATTATTTTTTGAATAATTTACTATAGAAAAGGCAATCCCTGGCGTAATTAAAATTTGCGACAGTAAAAAATTTACTGTAGAAAAGGCAATCCCTGGCGTATTTAAAATTTGCGACAGTTAAAAATTATTTTTTGAAAAATTTACTGTAGAAAAGGCAATCCGTGGCGCAATTAAAATTTGCGACAGTAAAAAATTATTTTTTGAATAATTTACTATAGAAAAGGCAATCCCTGGTGTATTTAAAATTTGCGACAGTAAAATATTAATTTGTGAAAAATTTACTGTAGAAAAGGCAATCCCTGGCGTAATTAAAATTTGCGACAGTAGAAAATTATTTTTTGAAAAATTTACTGTAGAAAAGGCAATCCCTGGCGCAATTAAAATTTGCGACAGTAGAAAATTATTTTTTGAAAAATTACTGTAGAAAAGGCAATCCTTGGCGCAAATAAAATTTGCGACACTAGAAAATTATTTTTTGAATAATTTACTATAGAAAATGCAATCCCTGGGGGAATTAAAATTTGCGACAGTAAAAAATTATTTTTTGAATAATTTACTATAGAAATGGCAATCCCTGGCGGATTTAAAATTTGCGACAGTAGAAAATTATTTTTTGAAAAATTTACTATAGAAAAGGCAATCCCTGGCGCAATTAAAATTTTAGACAGTAGAAAATTATTTTTTGAAAAATTTACTGTAGAAAAGGCAATCCCTGGCGTAATTAAAATTTGCGACAGTAGAAAATTATTTTTTGAAAAATTTACTGTAGAAAAGGCAATCCCTGGCGCAATTAAAACTTGCGACAGTAAACAATTATTTTTTGAATAATTTACTATAGAAAAGGCAATCCCTGGCGCAATTAAAATTTTCGACAGTAGAAAATTATTTTTTTAAAAATTTACTGTAGAAAAGGCAATCCCTGGCGTAATTAAAATTTGCGACAGTAGAAAATTATTTTTTGAAAAATTTACTGTAGAAAAGGCAATCCCTGGCGCAATTAAAATTTGCGACAGTAAAAAATTATTTTTTGAAAAATTTACTGTAGAAAAGGCAATCCCTGGTCTATTTAAAATTTGCGACAGTAAAAAATTAATTTGTGAAAAATTTACTATAGAAGAGGCAATCCCTGGCGTAATTAAAATTTGCGACAGTAAAAAATTAATTTGTGAAAAATTTACTGTAGAAAAGGCAATCCCTGGCGCAATTAAAATTTGCGACAGTAAAAAATTATTTTTTGAAAAATTTACTGTAGAAAATGCAATCCCTGGTGTATTTAAAATTTGCCGCAGTAAAAAATTAATTTGTGAAAAATTTACTGTAGAAAAGGCAATACCTGGCGTAATTAAAATTTGCGACAGTAGAAAATTATTTGTTGAAAAATTTACTGTAGAAAAGGCAATCCCTGGCGCAATTAAAATTTGCGACAGCAAAAAATTATTTTTTGAAAAATTTACTATAGAAAGGCAATCCCTGGCGCAATTAAAATTTTCGACAGTAGAAAATTAGTTTTTGAAAAATTTACTGTAGAAAAGGCAATCCCTGGCGTAATTAAAATTTGCGACAGTAGAAAATTATTTTTTGAAAAATTTACTGTAGAAAAGGCAATCCCTGGCGCAATTAAAATTTGCGACAGTAAAAAATTATTTGTTGAATAATTTACTATAGAAAAGGCAATCCCTGGCGTATTTAAAATTTGCGACAGTAAAAAATTAATTTGTGAAAAATTTACTATAGAAAAGGCAATCCCTGGCGTAATTAAAATTTGCGACAGTAGAAAATTATTTTTTGAAAAATTTACTGTAGAAAAGGCAATCCCTGGCGCAATTAAAATTTGCGACAGTAGAAAATTATTTTTTGAAAAATTTACTGTAGAAAAGGCAATCCCTGGCGCAATTAAAATTTTCGACAGTAGAAAATTATTTTTTGAAAAATTTACTATAGAAGAGGCAATCCCTGGCGCAATTAAAATTTTCGACAGTAGAAAATTATTTTTTGAAAAATTTACTGTAGAAAAGCAATCCCTGGCGTAATTAAAATTTGCGAGAGTAGAAAATTATTTTTTGAAAAATTTACTTTAGAAAAGGCAATCCCTGGCGCAATTAAAACTTGCGACAGTAAACAATTATTTTTTGAATAATTTACTATAGAAAAGGCAATCCCTGGCGTAATTAAAATTTGCGACAATATAAAATTATTTTTTGAATAATTTACTATAGAAAAGGCAATCCCTGGTGTATTTAAAATTTGCGACAGTAGAAAATTATTTTTTGAAAAATTTACTGTAGAAAAGGCAATCCCTGGCGTAATTAAAATTTGCGACAGTAGAAAATTATTTTTTGAAAAATTTACTGTAGAAAAGGCAATCCCTGGCGCAATTAAAACTTGCGACAGTAAAAAATTAATATTTGAAAAATTTACTATAGAAAAGGCAATCCCTGGCGTAATTAAAATTTGCGACAGTAAAAAATTATTTTTTGAATAATTTACTATAGAAAAGGCAATCCCTGGCGTATTAAAATTTTCGACAGTAAAAAATTAATTTTTGAAAAATTTACTGTAGAAAAGGCAATACCTGGCGTATTTAAAATTTGCGACAGTATAAAATTATTTTTTTAAAAATTTACTGTAGAAAAGGCAATACCTGGCGTTTTTAAAATTTGCGACAGTAAAAAATTAATTTTTGAAAAATTTACTATAGAAAAGGCAATCCCTGGCGTAATTAAAATTTTCGACAGTAAAAAATTAGTTTTTGAAAAATTTACTATAGAAAAGGCAATCCCTGGCGCAATTAAAATTTGCGACAGTAAAAAATTATTTTTTGAATAATTTACTATAGAAAAGGCAATACCTGGGGTATTTAAAATTTGCGACAGTAAAAAATTATTTTTTGAATAATTTACTATAGAAAAGGCAATCCCTGGCGTAATTAAAATTTGCGACAGTAAAAAATTTACTGTAGAAAAGGCAATCCCTGGCGTATTTAAAATTTGCGACAGTTAAAAATTATTTTTTGAAAAATTTACTGTAGAAAAGGCAATCCGTGGCGCAATTAAAATTTGCGACAGTAAAAAATTATTTTTTGAATAATTTACTATAGAAAAGGCAATCCCTGGTGTATTTAAAATTTGCGACAGTAAAATATTAATTTGTGAAAAATTTACTGTAGAAAAGGCAATCCCTGGCGTAATTAAAATTTGCGACAGTAGAAAATTATTTTTTGAAAAATTTACTGTAGAAAAGGCAATCCCTGGCGCAATTAAAATTTGCGACAGTAGAAAATTATTTTTTGAAAAATTTACTGTAGAAAAGGCAATCCCTGGCGCAAATAAAATTTGCGACACTAGAAAATTATTTTTTGAATAATTTACTATAGAAAATGCAATCCCTGGGGGAATTAAAATTTGCGACAGTAAAAAATTATTTTTTGAATAATTTACTATAGAAATGGCAATCCCTGGCGGATTTAAAATTTGCGACAGTAGAAAATTATTTTTTGAAAAATTTACTATAGAAAAGGCAATCCCTGGCGCAATTAAAATTTTAGACAGTAGAAAATTATTTTTTGAAAAATTTACTGTAGAAAAGGCAATCCCTGGCGTAATTAAAATTTGCGACAGTAGAAAATTATTTTTTGAAAAATTTACTGTAGAAAAGGCAATCCCTGGCGCAATTAAAACTTGCGACAGTAAACAATTATTTTTTGAATAATTTACTATAGAAAAGGCAATCCCTGGCGCAATTAAAATTTTCGACAGTAGAAAATTATTTTTTGAAAAATTTACTGTAGAAAAGGCAATCCCTGGCGTAATTAAAATTTGCGACAGTAGAAAATTATTTTTTGAAAAATTTACTGTAGAAAAGGCAATCCCTGGCGCAATTAAAATTTGCGACAGTAAAAAATTATTTTTTGAAAAATTTACTGTAGAAAAGGCAATCCCTGGTCTATTTAAAATTTGCGACAGTAAAAAATTAATTTGTGAAAAATTTACTATAGAAAAGGCAATCCCTGGCGTAATTAAAATTTGCGACAGTAAAAAATTAATTTGTGAAAAATTTACTGTAGAAAAGGCAATCCCTGGCGCAATTAAAATTTGCGACAGTAAAAAATTATTTTTTGAAAAATTTACTGTAGAAAATGCAATCCCTGGTGTATTTAAAATTTGCCACAGTAAAAAATTAATTTGTGAAAAATTTACTGTAGAAAAGGCAATCCCTGGCGTAATTAAAATTTTCGACAGTAGAAAATTATTTGTTGAAAAATTTACTGTAGAAAAGGCAATCCCTGGCGCAATTAAAATTTCCGACAGCAAAAAATTATTTTTTGAAAAATTTACTATAGAAAGGCAATCCCTGGCGCAATTAAAATTTTCGACAGTAGAAAATTAGTTTTTGAAAAATTTACTGTAGAAAAGGCAATCCCTGGCGTAATTAAAATTTGCGACAGTAGAAAATTATTTTTTGAAAAATTTACTGTAGAAAAGGCAATCCCTGGCGCAATTAAAATTTGCGACAGTAGAAAATTATTTTTTGAAAAATTTACTGTAGAAAAGGCAATCCCTGGCGCAATTAAAATTTTCGACAGTAGAAAATTATTTTTTGAAAAATTTACTATAGAAGAGGCAATCCCTGGCGCAATTAAAATTTTCGACAGTAGAAAATTATTTTTTGAAAAATTTACTGTAGAAAAGCAATCCCTGGCGTAATTAAAATTTGCGAGAGTAGAAAATTATTTTTTGAAAAATTTACTTTAGAAAAGGCAATCCCTGGCGCAATTAAAACTTGCGACAGTAAACAATTATTTTTTGAATAATTTACTATAGAAAAGGCAATCCCTGGCGTAATTAAAATTTGCGACAATATAAAATTATTTTTTGAATAATTTACTATAGAAAAGGCAATCCCTGGTGTATTTAAAATTTGCGACAGTAAAAAATTAATTTGTGAAAAATTTACTATAGAAAAGGCAATCCCTGGCGTAATTAAAATTTGCGACAGTAGAAAATTATTTTTTGAAAAATTTACTGTAGAAAAGGCAATCCCTGGCGCAATTAAAATTTGCGACAGTAGAAAATTATTTTTTGAAAAATTTACTGTAGAAAAGGCAATCCCTGGCGCAAATAAAATTTGCGACACTAGAAAATTATTTTTTGAATAATTTACTATAGAAAATGCAATCCCTGGCGGATTTAAAATTTGCGCCAGTAAAAAATTATTTTTTGAATAATTTACTATAGAAATGGCAATCCCTGGCGGATTTAAAATTTGCGACAGTAGAAAATTATTTTTTGAAAAATTTACTATAGAAAAGGCAATCCCTGGCGCAATTAAAATTTTCGACAGTAGAAAATTATTTTTTGAAAAATTTACTGTAGAAAAGGCAATCTCTGGCGTAATTAAAATTTTCGACAGTAGAAAATTATTTTTTGAAAAATTTACTGTAGATAAGGCAATCCCTGGCGCAATTAAAATTTGCGACAGTAAAAAATTATTTTTTGAAAAATTTACTGTAGAAAAGGCAATCCCTGGTGTATTTAAAATTTGCGGCAGTAAAAAATTAATTTGTGAAAAATTTACTATAGAAAAGGCAATCCCTGGCGGATTTAAAATTTGCGACAGTAAAATATTAATTTGTGAAAAATTTACTATAGAAAAGGGAATTCCTTTTCTATAGTAAATTTTTCACAAATTAATTTTCTACTGTCGCAAATTTTTATTACGCCAGGGATTGCCTGGTGCAATTAAAACTTGCGACAGTAAAAAATTAATTTTTGAAAAATTTACTATAGAAAAGGCAATCCCTGGCGAGATTAAAATTTGCGACAGTAAAAAATTATTTTTTGAAAAATTTACTGTAGAAAAGGCAATCCCTGGTGTATTTAAAATTTGCGACAGTAAAAAATTAATTTGTGAAAAATTTACTATAGAAAAGGCAATCCCTGGCGTAATTAAAATTTGCGACAGTAAAAAATTAATTTGTGAAAAATTTACTGTAGAAAAGGCAATCCCTGGCGCAATTAAAATTTGCGACAGTAAAAAATTATTTTTTGAAAAATTTACTGTAGAAAAGGCAATCCCTGGTGTATTTAAAATTTGCCACAGTAAAAAATTAATTTGTGAAAAATTTACTGTAGAAAAGGCAATCCCTGGCGCAATTAAAATTTGCGACATTAAAAAATTATTTTTTGAAATATTTACTGTAGAAAAGGCAATCCCTGGCGCAATTAAAATTTGCGACAGTAAAAAATAATTTTTTGAAAAATTTACTATAGAAAAGGCAATCCCTGGCGCAATTAAAATTTGCGACAGTAAAAAATTATTTTTTGAAAAATTTAATGTAGAAAAGGCAATCCCTGGCGCAATTAAAATTTGCGACAGTAAAAAATTATTTTTTGAAAAATTTACTATAGAAAAGGCAATCCCTGGCCCAATTAAGATTTGCGACAGTAAAAAATTATTTTTTGAAAAAATTACTACAGAATCGGCAATCCCTGGCGTAATTAAAATTTCCGACAGTTAAAAATTATTTTTTGAAAAATTTACTATAGAAAAGGCAATCCCTGGCGCAATTAAAATTTGCGACAGTAAAAAACTATTTTTTGAAAAATTTACTGTAGAAAAGGCAATCCCTGGCGCAATTAAAATTTGCGACAGTAAAAAATTATTTTTGGAAAAATTTACTATAGAAAAGGCAATCCCTGGCGCAATTAAAATTTGCGACAGTAAAAAACTATTTTTTGAAAAATTTACTATAGAAAAGGCAATCCCTGGCGTAATTGAAATTTGCGACAGTAAAAAATTATTTTTTGAAAAATTTACTATAGAAAAGGTAATCCCTGGCGCAATTACAGTTTGCGAAAGTAAAAAATTATTTTTTGAAAAAATTACTGTAGAAAAGGCAATCCCTGGCGCAATTAAAATTTGCGACAGTAAAAAATTATTTTTTGAAAAATTTACTGTAGAAAAGGCAATCCCTGGCCTATTTAAAATTTGCGACAGTAAAAAATTAATTTGTGAAAAATTTACTATAGAAAAGGCAATCCCTGGCGTAATTAAAATTTGCGACAGTAAAAAATTAATTTGTGAAAAATTTACTATAGAAAAGGCAATCCCTGGCGTAATTAAAATTTGCGACAGTAAAAAATTAGTTTTTGAAAAATTTACTATAGAAAAGGCAATCCCTGGCGTAATTAAAATTTTCGACAGTAAAAAATTAATTTTTGAAAAATTTACTATAGAAAAGGCAATCCCTGGCGCAATTAAAATTTGCGACAGTAAAGAATTATTTTTTGCAAAATTTACTGTAGAAAAGGCAATCCCTGGCGCAATTAAAATTTGCGACAGTAAAAAAATATTTTTTCAAAAATTTACTGTAGAAAATGCAATCCCTAGCGCAATTAAAATTTGCGACAGTAGAAAATTAATTTTTGAAAAATTTACTGTAGAAAAGGCAATCCCTGGTGTATTTAAAATTTGCGACAGTAAAAAATTAATTTGTGAAAAATTTACTATAGAAAAGGCAATCCCTGGCGTAATTAAAATTTGCGACAGTAAAAAATTAATTTGTGAAAAATTTACTATAGAAAAGGCAATCCCTGGCGTAATTAAAATCTGCGACAGTAAAAAATTAGTTTTTGAAAAATTTGCTATAGAAAAGGCAATCCCTGGCGTAATTAAAATTTTCGACAGTAAAAAATTAATTTTTGAAAAATTTACTATAGAAAAGGCAATCCCTGTCGCAATTAAAATTTGCGACAGTAAAAAATTATTTTTTGCAAAATTTACTGTAGAAAAGGCAATCCCTGGCGCAATTAAAATTTGCGACAGTAAAAAAATATTTTTTGAAAAATTTACTGTAGAAATGGCAATCCCTGTCGCAATTAAAATTTGCGACAGTAGAAAATTAATTTTTGAAAAATTTACTATAGAAAAGGCAATCCCTGGCGTAATTAAAATTTGCGACAGTAAAAAATTAATTTGAGAAAAATTTACTATAGAAAAGGCAATCCCTGGCGTAACTAAAATTTGCGACAGTAAAAAATTAGTTTTTGAAAAATTTACTATAGAAAAGGCAATCCCTGGCGTAATTAAAATTTTCGACAGTAAAAAATTAATTTTTGAAAAATTTACTATAGAAAAGGCAATCCCTGGCGCAATTAAAATTTGCGACAGTAAAAAATTATTTTTTGCAAAATTTACTGTAGAAAAGGCAACCCCTGGCGCAATTAAAATTTGCGACAGAAAAAAAATATTTTTTGAAAAATTTACTGTAGAAAATGCAATCCCTGGCGCAATTAAAATTTGCGACAGTAGAAAATTAATTTTTGAAAAATTTACTATAGAAAAGGCAATCCCTGGCGTAATTAAAATTTGCGACAGTAGAAATTTATTTTTTGAAAATTTTACTGTAGAAAAGGCAATCCCTGGCGCAATTAAAATTTGCGACAGTAGAAAATTATTTTTTGAAAAATTTACTGTAGAAAAGGCAATCCCTGGCGCAAATAAAATTTGCGACACCAGAAAATTATTTTTTGAATAATTTACTATAGAAAATGCAATCCCTGGCGGATTTAAAATTTGCGACAGTAAAAAATTATTTTTTGAATAATTTACTATAGAAATGGCAATCTCTGGCGGATGTAAAATTTGCGACAGTAGAAAATTATTTTTTGAAAAATTTACTATAGAAAAGGCAATCCCTGGCGCAATTAAAATTTTCGACAGTAGAAAATTATTTTTTGAAAAATTTACTGTAGAAAAGGCAATCCCTGGCGTAATTAAAATTTGCGACAGTAGAAAATTATTTTTTGAAAAATTTACTGTAGAAAAGGCAATCCCTGGCGCAATTAAAATTTGCGACAGTAAAAAATAATTTTTTGAAAAATTTACTGTAGAAAAGGCAATCCCTGGTGTATTTAAAATTTGCGACAGTAAAAAATTAATTTGTGAAAAATTTACTATAGAAAAGGCAATCCCTGGCGTAATTAAAATTTGCGACAGTAAAAAATTAATTTGTGAAAAATTTACTATAGAAAAGGCAATCCCTGGCGTAATTAAAATCTGCGACAGTAAAAAATTAGTTTTTGAAAAATTTGCTATAGAAAAGGCAATCCCTGGCGTAATTAAAATTTTCGACAGTAAAAAATTAATTTTTGAAAAATTTACTATAGAAAAGGCAATCCCTGTCGCAATTAAAATTTGCGACAGTAAAAAATTATTTTTTGCAAAATTTACTGTAGAAAAGGCAATCCCTGGCGCAATTAAAATTTGCGACAGTAAAAAAATATTTTTTGAAAAATTTACTGTAGAAATGGCAATCCCTGGCGCAATTAAAATTTGCGACAGTAGAAAATTAATTTTTGAAAAATTTACTATAGAAAAGGCAATCCCTGGCGTAATTAAAATTTGCGACAGTAAAAAATTAATTTGAGAAAAATTTACTATAGAAAAGGCAATCCCTGGCGTAACTAAAATTTGCGACAGTAAAAAATTAGTTTTTGAAAAATTTACTATAGAAGAGGCAATCCCTGGCGTAATTAAAATTTTCGACAGTAAAAAATTAATTTTTGAAAAATTTACTATAGAAAAGGCAATCCCTGGCGCAATTAAAATTTGCGACAGTAAAAAATTATTTTTTGCAAAATTTACTGTAGAAAAGGCAACCCCTGGCGCAATTAAAATTTGCGACAGAAAAAAAATATTTTTTGAAAAATTTACTGTAGAAAATGCAATCCCTGGCGCAATTAAAATTTGCGACAGTAGAAAATTAATTTTTGAAAAATTTACTATAGAAAAGGCAATCCCTGGCGTAATTAAAATTTGCGACAGTAGAAATTTATTTTTTGAAAATTTTACTGTAGAAAAGGCAATCCCTGGCGCAATTAAAATTTGCGTCAGTAGAAAATTATTTTTTGAAAAATTTACTGTAGAAAAGGCAATCCCTGGCGCAAATAAAATTTGCGACACTAGAAAATTATTTTTTGAATAATTTACTATAGAAAATGCAATCCCTGGCGGATTTAAAATTTGCGACAGTAAAAAATTATTTTTTGAATAATTTACTATAGAAATGGCAGTCCCTGGCGGATTTAAAATTTGCGACAGTAGAAAATTATTTTTTGAAAAATTTACTATAGAAAAGGCAATCCCTGGCGCAATTAAAATTTTCGACAGTAGAAAATTATTTTTTGAAAAATTTACTGTAGAAAAGGCAATACCTGGCGTAATTAAAATTTGCGACAGTAGAAAATTATTTTTTGAAAAATTTACTGTAGAAAAGGCAATCCCTGGCGCAATTAAAATTTGCGACAGTAAAAAATTTACTGTAGAAAAGGCAATCCCTGTTGTATTTAAAATTTGCGACAGTAAAAAATTAATTTGTGAAAAATTTACTATAGAAAAGGCAATCCCTGGCGTAATTAAAATTTGCGACAGTAAAAAATTAATTTGTGAAAAATTTACTATAGAAAAGGCAATCCCTGGCGTAATTAAAATCTGCGACAGTAAAAAATTAGTTTTTGAAAAATTTGCTATAGAAAAGGCAATCCCTGGCGTAATTAAAATTTTCTACAGTAAAAAATTAATTTTTGAAAAATTTACTATAGAAAAGGCAATCCCTGTCGCAATTAAAATTTGCGACAGTAAAAAATTATTTTTTGCAAAATTTACTGTAGAAAAGGCAATCCCTGGCGCAATTAAAATTTGCGACAGTAAAAAAATATTTTTTGAAAAATTTACTGTAGAAAAGGCAATCCCTGGCGCAATTAAAATTTGCGACAGTAGAAAATTAATTTTTGAAAAATTTACTATAGAAAAGGCAATCCCTGGCGTAATTAAAATTTGCGACAGTAAAAAATTATTTTTTGAAAAATTTACTATAGAAAAGGCAATCCCTGGCGTAATTAAAATTTGCGACAGTAGAAAATTAATTTGTGAAAAATCTACTATAGAAAAGGCAATCCCTGGCGGATTTAAAATTTGCGACAGTAAAAAATTAATTTGTGAAAAATTTACTATAGAAAAGGGAATTCCTTTTCTATAGTAAATTTTTCACAAATTAATTTTCTACTGTCGCAAATTTTAATTACGCCAGGGATTGCCTGGGGCAATTAAAACTTGCGACAGTAAAAAATTAATTTGTGAAAAATTTACTATAGAAAAGGCAATCCCTGGCGTAATTAAAATTTTCGACAGTAAAAAATTAATTTTTGAAAAATTTACTATAGAAAAGGCAATCCCTGGCGCAATTAAAATTTGCGACAGTAAAAAATAATTTTTTGCAAAATTTACAGTAGAAAAGGCAATCCCTGGCGCAATTAAAATTTGCGACAGTAAAAAAATATTTTTTGAAAAATTTACTGTAGAAAATGCAATCCCTGGCGCAATTAAAATTTGCGACAGTAGAATATTAATTTTTGAAAAATTTACTATAGGAAAGGCAATCCCTGGCGTAATTAAAATTTGCGACAGTAGAACATTATTTTTAGAAAAATTTACTGTAGAAAAGGCAATCCCTGGCGCAATTAAAATTTGCGTCAGTAGAAAATTATTTTTTGAAAAATTTACTGTAGAAAAGGCAATCCCTGGCGCAAATAAAATTTGCGACACTAGAAAATTATTTTTTGAATAATTTACTATAGAAAATGCAATCCCTGGCGGATTTAAAATTCGCGAGAGTAAAAAATTATTTTTTGAATAATTTACTATAGAAATGGCAATCCCTGGCGGATTTAAAATTTGCGACAGTAGAAAATTATTTTGTGAAAAATCTACTATAGAAAAGGCAATCCCTGGCGGATTTAAAATTTGCGACAGTAAAAAATTATTTTTTGAAAAATTTACTATAGAAAAGGCAATCCCTGGCGTAATTAAAATTTGCGACAGTAGAAAATTAATTTGTGAAAAATCTATTATAGAAAAGGCAATCCCTGGCGGATTTAAAATTTGCGACAGTAAAAAATTAATTTGTGAAAAATTTACTATAGAAAAGGGAATTCCTTTTCTATAGTAAATTTTTCACAAATTAATTTTCTACTGTCGCAAATTTTAATTACGCCAGGGATTGCCTGGGGCAATTAAAACTTGCGACAGTAAAAAATTAATTTTTGAAAAAATTACTATAGAAAAGGCAATCCCTGGCGTAATTAAAATTTGCGACAGAAAACAAATTATTTTTTGAAAAATTTACTATAGAAAATGCAATCCCTGGCGCAATTAAAATTTGCGACAGTAAAAAATAATTTTTTGAAATATTTACTGTACAAAAGGCAATCCCTGGCGCAATTAAAATTTGCGACAGTAAAAAATTATTTTTTGAAAAATTTACAATAGAAAAGGCAATCCCTGGCGCAATTAAAATTTGCGACAGTAAAAAATTATTTTTTGATAAATTTACTGTAGAAAAGGCAATCCCTGGCGCAATTAAAATTTGCGACAGTAAAAATTATTTTTTGAAAAATTTACTATAGAAAAGGCAATCCCTGGCGCAATTAAAATTTGCGACAGTAAAAAATTATTTTTTGAAAAATTTACTACAGAAAAGGCAATCCCTGGCGTAATTAAAATTTCCGACAGTTAAAAATTATTTTTGAAAAATTTACTATAGAAAAGGAAATCCCTGGCGCAATTAAAATTTGCGACAGTAAAAAACTATTTTTTGAAAAATTTACTGTAGAAAAGGCAATCCCTGGCGCAATTAAAATTTGCGACAGTAAAAAATTATTTTTGGAAAAATTTACTATAGAAAAGTTAATCCCTGACGCAATTAAAATTTGCGACAGTAAAAAATTATTTTTTGAAAAATTTACTATAGAAAAGGCAATCCCTGGCGTAATTGAAATTTGCGACAGTAAAAAATTATTTTTTGAAAAATTTACTATAGAAAAGGTAATCCCTGGCGCAATTACAGTTTGCGACAGTAAAAAATTATTTTTTGAAAAATTACTGTAGAAAAGGCAATCCCTGGCGCAATTAAAATTTGCGACAGTAAAAAATTATTTTTTGAAAAATTTACTGTAGAAAAGGCAATCCCTGGCGTATTTAAAAATTGCGACAGTAAAAAATTAATTTGTGAAAAATTTACTATAGAAAAGGCAATCCCTGGCGTAATTAAAATTTGCGACAGTAAAAAATTAATTTGTGAAAAATTTACTATAGAAAAGGCAATCCCTGGCGTAATTAAAATTTGCGACAGTGAAAAATTAGTTTTTGAAAAATTTACTATAGAAAAGGCAATCCCTGGCGCAATTAAAATTTGCGACAGTAAAAAATTATTTTTTGCTAAATTTACTGTAGAAAAGGCAATCCCTGGCGCAATTAAAATTTGCGACAGTAAAAAAATATTTTTTGAAAAATTTACTGTAGAAAAGGCAATCCCTGGCGCAATTAAAATTTGAGACAGTAGAAAATTATTTTTTGAAAAATTTCCTATAGAAAAGGCAATCCCTGGCGTAATTACAATTTGCGACAGTAAAAAATTATTTTTTGTAAAATTTACTGTAGAAAAGGCAATCCCTGGCGTATTTAAAATTTGCGACAGTAAAAAATTATTTTTTGAATAATTTACTATAGAAAAGGCAATCCCTGGCGTATTTAAAATTTGCGACAGTAAAAAATTATTTTTTGAATAATTTACTATAGAAAAGGCAATCCCTGGCGTATTTAAAATTTGCGACCGTAAAAAATTAATTTGTGGAAAATTTACTATAGAAAAGGCAATCCCTGGCGCAATTAAAACTTGCGCAGTAAAAAATTATTTTTTGCAAAATTTACTGTAGAAAAGGCAATCCCTGGCGCAATTAAAATTTGCGACATTAGAAAATTATTTTTTGAAAAATTTCCTATAGAAAAGGCAATCCCTGGCGTAATTAAAATTTGCGACAGTAAAAAATTATTTTTTGTAAAATTTACTATAGAAAAGGCAATCCCTGACGTATTTAAAATTTGCAACAGTAAAAAATTAATTTTTGAAAAATTTACTATAGAAAAGGCAATCCCTGGCGTATTTAAAATTCGCGACAGTAAAAAATTATTTTTTGAATAATTTGCTATAGAAAAGGCAATTCCTGGCGTATTTAAAATTTGCGACAGTATAAAATTAATTTGTGAAAAATTTACTATAGAAAAGGCAATCCCTGGCGGACTTAAAATTTGCGACAGTAAAAAATTAATTTGTGAAAAATTTACTATAGAAATGGCAATCCCTGGCGCAATTAAAACTTGCGACAGTAAAAAATTATTTTTTGCAAAATTTACTGTAGAAAAAGCAATCCCTGGCGCAATTAAAATTTGCGACAGTAGAAAATTATTTTTTGAAAAATTTCCTATAGAAAAGGCAATCCCTGGCGTAATTAAAATTTGCGACAGTAAAAAAATATTTTTTGAAAAATTTACTGTAGAAAAGGCCATCCCTGGCGTAATTAAAATTTGCGACAGTAAACAATTATTTTTTGCAAAATTTACTGTAGAAAAGGCAATCCCTGGCGCAATTAAAACTTGCGACAGTAAAAAATTAATTTTTGAAAAATTTACTATAGAAATGGCAATCCCTGGCGTAATTAAAACTTGCGACAGTAAAAAATTAGTTTTTGTAAAATTTACTATAGAAAAGGCAATCCCTGACGTATTTAAAATTTGCGACACTAAAAAATTAATTTTTGAAAAATTTACTATAGAAATGGCAATCCCTGGCGTATTTAAAATTTGCGACAGTAAAAAATTATTTTTTGAATAATTTGCTATAGAAAAGGCAATCCCTGGCGTATTTAAAATTTGCGACAGTATAAAATTAATTTGTGAAAAATTTACTATAGAAAAGGCAATCCCTGGCCGATTTAAAATTTGCGACAGTAAAAAATTAATTTGTGAAAAATTTACTATAGAAAAGGCAATATCTGGCGCAATTAAAACTTGCGACAGTAAAAAATTATTTTTTGCAAAATTTACTGTAGAAAGGCAATCCCTGGCGCAATTAAAATTTGCGACAGTAGAAAATTATTTTTTGAAAAATTTCCTATAGAAAAGGCAATCCCTGGCGTAATTAAAATTTGCGACAGTAAAAAAATATTTTTTGAAAAATTTACTGTAGAAGAGGCAATCCCTGGCGTAATTAAAATTTCCGACAATAA
This sequence comes from Dioctria linearis, assembly GCA_963930735.1. Classification (NCBI taxonomy): domain Eukaryota; kingdom Metazoa; phylum Arthropoda; class Insecta; order Diptera; family Asilidae; genus Dioctria; species Dioctria linearis. The sequence goes on from CAWVNZ010002193.1 coordinate 42,556, forward strand.
AAATTTTTTTTTTGCAAAATTTACTATAGAAGAGGCAATCCCTGGCGTATTTAAAATTTGCGACAGTATAAAATTAATTTGTGAAAAATTTACTATAGAAAAGGCAATCCTTGGCGCAATTAAAATTTGCGACAGTAGAAAATTATATTTTGAAAAATTTAGTATAGAAAAGGCAATCCCTGGCGTATTTAAAATTTGCGACAGTAAAAAATTATTTTTTGCAAAATTTACTATAGAAAAGGCAATCCCTGCCGTAATTAAAATTTTCGACAGTGAAAAATTAGATTTTGAAAAATTTACTATAGAAAAGGCAGTCCCTGGCGCAATTAAAATTTGCGACAGTAAAAAATTAGTTTTTGAAAAATTTACTGTAGAAAAGGCAATCCCTGGCGCAATTAAAATTTTCGCCTTAAAAAAAATTAGTTTTTGAAAAATTTACTGTAGAAAAGGCAATCCCTGGCGCAATTAAAATTTGCGACAGTAAAAAATTATTTTTTGAATAATTTACTATACAAAAGGCAATCCCTGGCGTATTTAAAATTTGCGACAGTAAAAAATTAATTTGTGAAAAATTTACTATAGAAAAGGTAATCCCTGGCGTATTTAAAATTTGCGACAGTAAAAAATTATTTTTTGAAAAATTTACTGTAGAAAAGGCAATTCCTGGCGTAATTAAAATTTGCGACAGTAAAAAATTATTTTTTGAAAAATTTACTGTAGAAAAGGCAATCCTGGCGTAATTAAAATTTGCGACAGTAAAAAATTAGTTTTTGAAAAATTTACTGTAGAAAAGACAATACCTGGCGTATTTAAAATTTGCGACAGTAAAAAATTAATTTGTGAAAAATTTACTATAGAAAAGGGAATCCCTGGCGTATTTAAAATTTGCGAAAGTAAAAAATTGTTTTTTGAATAATTTACTATAGAAAAGGCAATCCCTGGCGTATTTAAAATTTGCAACAGTAAAAAATTATTTTTTGAATAATTTACTGTAGAAAAGGCAATCCCTGGCGCAATTAAAATTTGCGACAGTAAAAAATTAATTTTTGAAAAACTTACTATAGAAAAGGTAATCCGTGGCGTATTTAAAATTTGCGACAGTAAAAAACTATTTTTTGCAAAATTTACTATAGAAAAGGCAATCCCTGGCGTATTTAAAATTTGCGACAGTAAAAAATTAATTTTTGAAAAATTTACTATAGAAAAGGCAATCCCTGGCGCATTTAAAATTTGCGACAGTAAAAAATTATTTTTTGACAAATTTACTGTAGAAAAGGCAATCCCTGGCGCAATCAAAATTTGCGACAGTAAAAAATTATTTTTTGCAAAATTTACTATAGAAGAGGCAATTCCTGGCGCAATTAAAATTTGCGGCAGTGGAAAATTAATTTTTGAAAAATTTACTATAGAAAAGGCAATCCCTGGCGTAATTAAAATTTGCGACAGTAAAAAATTATTTTTTGAAAAATTTACTATAGAAAAGGCAATCCCTGGCGTAATTAAAATTTGCGACAGTAGAAAATTAATTTGTGAAAAATTTACTATAGAAAAGGCAATCCCTGTCGTAATAAAAATTTTCGACAGTAAAAAAATTGTTTTTGAAAAATTTACTATAGAAAAGGCAATCCCTGGCGTATTTAAAATTTGCGAGAGTAAAAAATTATTTTTTGAATACTTTACTATAGAAAAGGCAATCCCTGGCGTATTTAAAATTTGCGACAGTATAAAATTAATTTGTGAAAAATTTACTATAGAAAAGGCAATCCCTGGGGTGTTTAAAATTTGCGACAGTAAAAATTAATTTGTGAAAAATTTACTATAGAAAAGGTAATCCCTGGCGCAATTACAATTATTTTTTTGCAAAATTTACTATTGAAAAGGCAATCCCTGGCGTATTTAAAATTTGCGACAATAAAAAATTATTTTTTGAATAATTTACTATAGAAAAGGCAACCCCTGGCGTAATTAAAATTTGCGACAGTAAAAAATTATTTTTTGAAAAATTTACTGTAGAAAGGGCAACTCCTGGCTTAATTAAAATTTGCGACAGTAAAAAATTATTTTTTGCAAAATTTACTGTAGAAAAGGCAATCCCTGGCGCAATTAAAACTTGCGACAGTAAAAAATTAATTTTTGAAAAATTTACTATAGAAAAGGCAATCCCTGGCGCAATTAAAACTTGCGACAGTAAAAAATTATTTTTTGTAAAATTTACTATAGAAAAGGCAATCCCTGGCGCAATTAAAATTTGCGACAGTAGAAAATTAATTTGTGCAAATTTTACTATAGAAAAGGCAATCCCTGGCGGATTTAAAATTTGCGACAATAAAAAATTAATTTGTGAAAAATTTACTATAGAAATAGCAATCCCTGGCGCAATTAAAGCTTGCGACAGTAAAAAATTATTTTTTGCAAAATTTACTGTAGAAAAGGCAATCCCTGGCGCAATTAAAATTTGCGACAGTAGAAAATTATTTTTTGAAAAATTTACTGCAGAAAAGGCAATCCCTGGCGCAATTAAAGTTTGCGACAATAAAAAATTATTTTTTGCAAAATTTACTATAGAAGAGGCAATCCCTGGCGTATTTAAAATTTGCGACAGTATAAAATTAATTTTTGAAAAATTTACTATAGAAAACATAATCCCTGGCGTAATTAAAATTTGCGACAGTAAAAAATTAACTTGTGAAAAATTTACTGTAGAAAAGGCAATCCCTGGCGTATTTAAAATTTGCGACAGTAAAAAATTAATTTGTGAAAAATTTACTGTAGAAAAGGAAATCCCTGGCCAATTTAAACTTCGCGACAGTAAAAAATTATTTTTTGAATAATTTACTATAGAAAAGGCAACCCCTGGCGTAATTAAAATTTGCGACAGTAGAAAATTATTTTTTGAAAAATTTACTATAGAAAAGGCAATCCCTGGCGTATTTAAAATTTGCGACAGTAAAAAATTAATTTTTGAAAAATTTACTATAGAAAAGGCAATCCCTGGCGTAATTAAAATTTTCGACAGTAAAAAATTTGTTTTTGAAAAACTTTCTATAGAAAAGGCAATCCCTGGCGCAATTAAATTTTGCGACAGTAAAAAATTAGTTTTTGAAAAATTTACTGTAGAAAAGGCAATCCCTGGCGTAATTAAAATTTGCGACAGTAAAAAATTATTTTTTGAAAAATTTACTGTAGAAAAGGAAATCCCTGGCGTAATTAAAATTTGCGACAGTAAAAAATTATTTTTTGAAAAATTTACTGTAGAAAAGGCAATCCCTGGCGCAATTAAAATTTGCGACAGTAGAAAATTATTTTTTGAAAAATTTACTGTAGAAAAGGCAAACCCTGGCGCAATTAAAATTTGCGACAGTAAAAAATTATTTTTTGCAAAATTTACTATAGAAGAGGCAATCCCTGGCGTATTTAAAATTTGCGACAGTATAAAATTAATTTGTTAAAAATTTACTATAGAAAAGGCAATCCCTGGCGTAATGAAAATTTGCGACAGTAAAAAATTAATTTGTGAAATTTTTTTCTGTAGAAAAGGCAATCCCTGGCGTATTTAAAATTTGCGACAGTAAAAAATTAATTTGTGAAAAATTTACTGTAGAAAAGGCAATCCCTGGCGTATTTAAAATTTGCGACAGTAAAAAATTAATTTGTGAAAAATTTACTATAGAAAAGGCAATCCCTGGCGCAATTAAAATTTGTGACAGTAGAAAATTATTTTTTGAAAAATTTACTATAGAAAAGGCAATCCCTGGCGTATTTAAAATTTGCGACAGTAAAAAATTAATTTTAGAAAAATTTACTATAGAAAAGGCAATCCCTGGCGTAATTTAAATTTTCGACAGTAAAAAAATTGTTTTTGAAAAATTTACTATAGAAAGGGCAATCCCTGGCGCAATTAAATTTTGCGACAGTGAAAAATTAGTTTTTGAAAAATTTACTGTAGAAAAGGCAATCCCTGGCGTAATTAAAATTTGCGACAGTAAAAAATTATTTTTTGAAAAAATTACTGCAGAAAAGGCAATCCCTGGCGTAATTAAAATTTGCGACAGTAAAAAATTATTTTTTGAAAAATTTACTATAGAAAAGGCAATCCCTGGCGCAATTAAAACTTGCGACAGTAAAAAATTATTTTTTGTAAAATTTACTATAGAAAAGGCAATCCCTGGCGTATTTAAAATTTGCGACAGTAAAAACTTATTTTTGAATAATTTACTATAGAAAAGGCAATCCCTGGCGTATTTAAAATTTGCGACATTATAAAATTAATTTGTGAAAAATTTACTATAGAAAAGGCAATCCGTGGCGTGTTTAAAATTTGCGACAGTAAAAAATTAATTTGTGAAAAATTTACTATAGAAAAGGTAATCCCTGGCGCAATTACAAATTGCGACAGTAAAAAATTATTTTTTTTGCAAAATTTACTATAGAAAAGGCAATCCCTGGCGTATTTAAAATTTGCGACAGTAAAAAATTATTTTTTTTGCAAAATTTACTATAGAAAAGGCAATCCGTGGCGTATTTAAAATTTGCGACATTAAAAAATTATTTTTTGAAAAATTTACTATAGAAAAGGTAATCCCTGGCGCAATTACAATTTGCGACAGTAAAAAATTATTTTTTTGCAAAATTTACTATAGAAGATGCAATCCCTGGCGCAATTAAAATTTGCGACAGTAGAAAATTAATTTTTGAAAAATTTACTATAGAAAAGGCAATCCCTGGCGGATTTAAAATTTGCGACAGTAAAGAATTAATTTGTGAAAAATTTACTATAGAAAAGGCAATCCCTGGCGCAATTAAAACTTGCGAGAGTAAAAAATTATTTTTTATAAAATTTACTATAGAAAAGGCAATCCCTGGCGCAATTAAAATTTGCGACAGTAGAAAATTAATTTGTGCAAAATTTACTATAGAATAGGCAATCCCTGGCGAATTTAAAATTTGCGACAGTAAAAAATTAATTTGTGAAAAATTTACTATAGAAATAGCAATCCCTGGCGCAATTAAAACTTGCGACAGTAAAAAATTATTTTTTGCAAAATTTACTGTAGAAAAGGCAATCCCTGGTGCAATTAAAATTTGCGACAGTAGAAAATTATTTTTTGAAAAATTTACTGTAGAAAAGGCAATCCCTGGCGCAATTAAAGTTTGCGACAATATAAATTTTTTTTTGCAAAATTTACTATAGAAGAGGCAATCCCTTGCGTATTTAAAATTTGCGGCAGTATAAAATTAATTTGTGAAAAATTTACTATAGAAAAGGCAATCCCTGGCGTAATTAAAATTTGCGACAGTAAAAAATTAACTTGTGAAAAATTTACTGTAGAAAAGGCAATCCCTGGCGTATTTAAAATTTGCGACAGTAAAAAATTAATTTGTGAAAAATTTACTGTAGAAAAGGAAATCCCTGGCCTATTTAAAATTCGCGACAGTAAAAAATTAATTTGTGAAAAATTTACTATAGAAAAGGCAATCCCTGGCGCAATTAAAATTTGCGACAGTAGAAAATTATTTTTTGAAAAATTTACTATAGAAAAGGCAATCCCTGGCGTATTTAAAATTTGCGACAGTAAAAAATTAATTTTTGAAAAATTTACTATAGAAAAGGCAATCCCTGGCGTAATTAAAATTTTCGACAGTAAAAAATTTGTTTTTGAAAAACTTTCTATAGAAAAGGCAATCCCTGGCGCAATTAAAATTTGCGACAGTAAAAAATTAGTTTTTGAAAAATTTACTGTAGAAAAGGCAATCCCTGGCGTAATTAAAATTTGCGACAGTAAAAAATTATTTTTTGAAAAATTTACTATAGAAAAGGCAATCCCTGGCGCAATTAAAACTTGCGACAGTAAAAAATTATTTTTTGTAAAATTTACTATAGAAAAGTCAATCCCTGGCGCAATTAAAACTTGCGACAGTAAAAAATTATTTTTTGCAAAATTTACTGTAGAAAAGGCAATCCCTGGCGCAATTAAAATTTGCGACAGTAGAAAATCATTTTTTGAAAAATTTACTATAGAAAAGGCAATCCCTGGCGTAATTAAAATTAGCGACAGTAAAAAATTATTTTTTGTAAAATTTACTATAGAAAAGGCAATCCCTGTCGTAATTAAAATTTTCGACAGTAAAAAAATTGTTTTTGAAAAATTTACTATAGAAAAGGCAATCCCTGGCGTATTTAAAATTTGCGAGAGTAAAAAATTATTTTTTGAATAATTTACTATAGAAAAGGCAATCCCTGGCGTATTTAAAATTTGCGACATTATAAAATTAATTTGTGAAAAATTTACTATAGAAAAGGCAATCCCTGGCGTGTTTAAAATTTGCGACAGTAAAAAATTAATTTGTGAAAAATTTACTATAGAAAAGGTAATCCCTGGCGCAATTACAATTTGCGACAGTAAAAAATTATTTTTTTGCAAAATATACTATAGAAAAGGCAATCCCTGACGTATTTAAAATTTGCGACAGTAAAAAATTATTTTTTGAAAAATCTACAAAAAAAGGTAATCCCTGGCGCAATTACAATTATTTTTTTGCAAAATTTACTATTGAAAAGGCAATCCCTGGCGTATTTAAAATTTACGACAATAAAAAATAATTTTTTGGATAATTTACTATAGAAAAGGCAACCCCTGGCGTAATTAAAATTTGCGACAGTAAAAAATTATTTTTTGAAAAATTTACTGTAGAAAGGGCAATTCCTGGCGTAATTAAAATTTGCGACAGTAAAAAATTATTTTTTGCAAAATTTACTCTAGAAAAGGCAATCCCAGGCGCAATTAAAATTTGCGACAGTAGAAAATTAATTTGTGCAAAATTTACTATAGAAAAGGCAATCCCTGGCGGATTGAAAATTTGCGACAGTAAAAAATTAATTTGTGAAAAATTTACTATAGAAAAGGCAATCCCTGGCGCAATTAAAGCTTGCGAAATTAAAAAATTATTTTTTGCAAAATTTACTGTAGAACAGGCAATCGCTGGCGCAATTAAAATTTGCGACAGTAGAACATTATTTTTTGAAAAATTTAGTGTAGAAAAGGCAATCCCTGGCGCAATTAAAGTTTGCGACAATAAAAAATTATTTTTTGCAAAATTTACTATAGAAGAGGCAATCCCTGGCGCAATTACAATTTGCGACAGTAAAAAATTAATTTGTGAAAAATTTACTATAGAAAAGGCAATCCCTGGCGTAATTAAAATTTGCGACAGTAAAAAATTAACTTGTGAAAAATTTACTGTAGAAAAGGCAATCCCTGGCGTATTTAAAATTTGCGACAGTAAAAAATTAATTTGTGAAAAATTTACTGTAGAAAAGGAAATCCCTGGCCAATTTAAAATTCGCGACAGTAAAAAATTAATTTGTGAAAAATTTACTATAGAAAAGGCAATCCCTGGCGCAATTAAAATTTGCGACAGTAGAAAATTATTTTTTGAAAAATTTACTATAGAAAAGGCAATCCCTGGCGTATTTAAAATTTCCGATAGTAAAAAATTAATGTTTGAAAAATTTACTATAGAAAAGGCAATCCCTGGCGTAATTGAAATTTTCGACAGTAAAAAATTTGTTTTTGAAAAACTTTCTATAGAAAAGGCAATCCCTGGCGCAATTAAAATTTGCGACAGTAAAAAATTAGTTTTTGAAAAATTTACTGTAGAAAAGGCAATCCCTGGCGTAATTAAAATTTGCGACAATAAAAAATTATTTTTTGAAAAATTTACTGTAGAAAAGGAAATCCCTGGCGTAATTAAAATTTGCGACAGTAAAAAATTATTTTTTGAAAAATTTACTGTAGAAAAGGCAATCCCTGGCGCAATTAAAATTTGCGACAGTAGAAAATTATTTTTTGAAAAATTTACTGTAGAAATGGCAATCCCTAGCGCAATTAAAATTTGCGACAGTAAAAAATAATTTTTTGCAAAATTTACTATAGAAGAGGCAATCCCTGGCGTATTTAAAATTTGCGACAGTATAAAATTAATTTTTGAAAAATTTACTATAGAAAAGGCAATCCCTGGCTTAATGAAAATTTGCGACAGTAAAAAATTAATTTGTGAAAAATTTTTCTGTAGAAAAGGCAATCCCTGGCGTATTTAAAATTTGCGACAGTAAAAAATTAATTTGTGAAAAATTTACTGTAGAAAAGGCAATCCCTGGCGTATTTAAAATTTGCGACAGTAAAAAATTAATTTGTGAAAAATTTACTATAGAAAAGGCAATCCCTGGCGCAATTAAAATTTGCGACAGTAGAAAATTATTTTTTGAAAAATTTACTATAGAAAAGGCAATCCCTGGCGTATTTAAAATTTGCGACAGTAAAAAATTAATTTTAGAAAAATTTACTATAGAAAAGGCAATCCCTGGCGTAAGTACAATTTTCGACAGTAAAAAAATTGTTTTTGAAAAATTTACTCTAGAAAAGGCAATCCCTGGCGTAATTAAAATTTGCGACAGTGAAAAATTAGTTTTTGAAAAATTTACTGTAGAAAAGGCAATCCCTGGCGTAACTAAAATTTGCGACAATAAAAAATTATTTTTTGAAAAATTTACTGTAGAAAAGGCAATCCCTGGCGTAATTAAAATTTGCAACAGTAAAAAATTATTTTTTGAAAAATTTACTATAGAAAAGGCAATCCCTGGCGCAATTAAAACTTGCGACAGTAAAAAATTATTTTTTGTAAAATTTACTATAGAAAAGGCAATCCCTGGCGTGTTTAAAATTTGCGACAGTAAAAAATTAATTTGTGAAAAATTTACTATAGAAAAGGTAATCCCTGGCGCAATTACAATTTGCGACAGTAAAAAATTATTTTTTTTGCAAAATTTACTATAGAAAAGGCAATCCCTGGCGTATTTAAAATTTGCGACAGTAAAAAATTAATTTGTGAAAAATTTACTGTAGAAAAGGCAATCCCTGGCGTATTTAAAATTTGCGACAGTAAAAAATTAATTTGTGAAAAATTTACTATAGAAAAGGCAATCCCTGGCGCAATTAAAATTTGCGACAGTAGAAAATTATTTTTTGAAAAATTTACTATAGAAAAGGCAATCCCTGGCGTATTTAAAATTTGCGACAGTAAATAATTAATTTTAGAAAAATTTACTATAGAAAAGGCAATCCCTGGCGTAATTAAAATTTTCGACAGTAAAAAAATTGTTTTTGAAAAATTTACTATAGAAAAGGCAATCGCTGGCGCAATTAAAATTTGCGACAGTGAAAAATTAGTTTTTGAAAAATTTACTGTAGAAAAGGCAATCCATGGCGTAATTAAAATTTGCGACAGTAAAAAATTATTTTTTGAAAAATTTACTGTAGAAAAGGCAATCCCTGGCGTAATTAAAATTTGCGAAAGTAAAAAATTATTTTTTGAAAAATTTACTATAGAAAAGGCAATCACTGGCGCAATTAAAACTTGCGACAGTAAAAAATTATTTTTTGTAAAATTTACTATAGAAAAGGCAATCCCTGGCGTATTTAAAATTTGCGACAGTAAAAACTTATTTTTTGAATAATTTACTACAGAAAAGGCAATCCCTGGCGTATTTAAAATTTGCGACAGTATAAAATTAATTTGTGAAAAATTTACTATAGAAAAGGCAATCCCTGGCGTGTTTAAAATTTGCGACAGTAAAAAATTAATTTAAGAAAAATTTACTATAGAAAAATTAATCCCTGGCGCAATTACAATTTGCGACAGTAAAAAATTATTTTTTTTGCAAAATTTACTATAGAAAAGGCAATCTCTGGCGTATTTAAAATTTGCGACAGTAAAAAATTATTTTTGGAAAAATTTACTATAGAAAAGGTAATCCCTGGCGCAATTACAATTTGCGACAATAAAAAATTATTTTTTTGCAAAATTTAATATAGAAGAGGCAATCCCTGGCGCAATTAAAATTTGCGATAGTAGAAAATTAATTTTTGAAAAATTTACTATAGAAAAGGCAATCCCTGGCGGATTTAAAATTTGCGACAGTAAAGAATTAATTTGTGAAAAATTTACTATAGAAAAGGCAATCCCTGGTGCAATTAAGACTTGCGAGAGTAAAAAATTATTTTTTATAAAATTTACTATAGAAAAGGCAATCCCTGGCGCAATTAAATTTTGCGACAGTAGAAAATTAATTTGTGTAAAATTTACTATAGAATAGGCAATCCCTGGCGAATTTAAATTTTGCGACAGTAAAAAATTAATTTGTGAAAAATTTACTATAGAAATAGCAATCCCTGGCGCCATTAAAACTTGCGACAGTAAAAAATTATTTTTTGCAAAATTTACTGTAGAAAAGGCAATCCCTGGCGCAATTAAAATTTGCGACAGTAGAAAATTATTTTTTGAAAAATTTACTGTAGAAAAGGCAATCCCTGGCGCAATTAAAGTTTGCGACAATAAAAAATTATTTTTTGCAAAATTTACTATAGAAGAGGCAATCCCTGGCGTATTTAAAATTTGCGATAGTATAAAATTAATTTGTGAAAAATTTACTATAGAAAAGGCAATCCCTGGCGTAATTAAAATTTGCGATAGTAAAAAATTAACTTGTGAAAAATTTACTGTAGAAAAGGCAATCCCTGGCGTATTTAAAATTTGCGACAGTAAAAAATTAATTTGTGAAAAATTTACTGTAGAAAAGGAAATCCCTGGCCTATTTAAAATTCGCGACAGTAAAAAATTAATTTGTGAAAAATTTACTATAGAAAAGGCAATCCCTGGCGCAATTAAAATTTGCGACAGTAGAAAATTCTTTTTTGAAAAATTTACTATAGAAAAGGCAATCCCTAGCGTATTTAAAATTTGCGACAGTAAAAAATTATTTTTTGAAAAATTTACTATAGAAAAGGCAATCCCTGGCGTAATTAAAATTTTCGCCAGTAAAAAATTTGTTTTTGAAAAACTTTCTATAGAAAAGGCAATCCCTGGCGCAATTAAAACTTGCGACAGTAAAAAATTAGTTTTTGAAAAATTTACTGTAGAAAAGGCAACCCCTGGCGTAATTAAAATTTGCGACAGTAAAAATTATTTTTTGAAAAATTTACTGTAGAAAAGGCAATCCCTGGCGTAATTAAAATTTGCGACAGTAAAAAATTATTTTTTGAAAAATTTACTGTAGAAAAGGCATTCCCTGGCGCAATTAAAATTTGCGACAGTATAAAATTAATTTGTGAAAAATTTACTATAGAAAAGGCAATCCCTGGCGTAATTAAAATTTGCGATAGTAAAAAATTAACTTGTGAAAAATTTACTGTAGAAAAGGCAGAACCTGGCGTATTTAAAATTTGCGACAGTAAAAAATTAATTTGTGAAAAATTTACTGTAGAAAAGGAAATCCCTGGCCAATTTAAAATTCGAGACAGTAAAAAATTAATTTGTGAAAAATTTACTATAGAAAAGGCAATCCCTGGCGCAATTAAAATTTGCGACAGTAAAAAATTATTTTTTGAAAAATTTACTATAGAAAAGGCAATCCCTGGCGTATTTAAAATTTGCGACAGTAAAAAATTAATTTTTGAAAAATTTACTATAGAAAAGGCAATCCCTGGCGTAATTAAAATTTTCGACAGTAAAAAATTTGCTTTTGAAAAACTTTCTATAGAAAAGGCAATCCCTGGCGCAATTAAAATTTGCGACAGTAAAAAATTAGTTTTTGAAAAATTTACTGTAGAAAAGGCAATCCCTGGCGTAATTAAAATTTGCGACAGTAAAAAATTATTTTTTGAAAAATTTACTGTAGAAAAGGAAATCCCTGGCGTAATTAAAATTTGCGACAGTAAAAAAATATTTTTTGAAAAATTTACTGTAGAAAAGGCAATCCCTGGCGCAATTAAAATTTGCGACAGTAGAAAAGTATTTTTTGAAAAATTTACTGTAGAAAAGGCAATCTCTGGCGCAATTAAAATTTGCGACAGTAAAAAATTATTTTTTGCAAAATTTACTATAGAAGAGGCAATCCCTGGCGTATTTAAAATTTGCGACAGTATAAAATTAATTTGTGAAAAATTTACTATAGAAAAGGCAATCCCTGGCGTAATGAAAATTTGCGACAGTAAAAAATTAATTTGTGAAAAATTTTTCTGTAGAAAAGGCAATCCCTGGCGTGTTTAAAATTTGCGACAGTAAAAAATTAATTTGTGAAAAATTTACTGAAGAAAAGGCAATCCCTGGCGTATTTAAAATTTGCGACAGTAAAAAATTATTTTTTGAAAAATTTACTATAGAAAAGGCAATCCCTGGCGTATTTAAAATTTGCGACAGTAAAAAATTAATTTTAGAAAAATTTACTATAGAAAAGGCAATCCCTGGCGTAATTAAAATTTTCGACAGTAAAAAAATTGTTTTTGAAAAATTTACTATAGAAAAGGCAATCCCTGGCGCAATTAAAATTTGCGACAGTGAAAAATTAGTTTTTGAAAAATTTACTGTAGAAAAGGCAATCCCTGGCGTAATTAAAATTTGCGACAGTAAAAAATTATTTTTTGAAATATTTACTGTAGAAAAGGCAATCCCTGGCGTTATTAAAATTTGCGACAGTAAAAAATTATTTTTTGAAAAATTTACTATAGAAAAGGCAATCCCTGGCGCAATTAAAACTTGCGACAGTAAAAAATTATTTTTTGTAAAATTTACTATAGAAAAGGCAATCCCTGGCGTATTTAAAATTTGCGACAGTAAAAACTTATTTTTTGAATAATTTACTATAGAAAAGGCAATCCCTGGCGTATTTAAAATTTGCGACAGTATAAAATTAATTTGTGAAAAATTTACTATAGAAAAGGCAATCCCTGGCGTGTTTAAAATTTGCGACAGTAAAAAATTAATTTGTGAAAAATTTACTATAGAAAAGGTAATCCCTGGCGCAATTACAATTTGCCACAATAAAAAATTATTTTTTTTGCAAAATTTACTATAGAAAAGGCAATCCCTGGCGTATTTAAAATTTGCGACAGTAAAAAATTAATTTGTGAAAAATTTACTGTAGAAAAGGCAATCCCTGGCGTATTTAAAATTTGCGACAATAAAAAATTAATTTGTGAAAAATTTACTATAGAAAAGGCAATCCCTGGCGCAATTAAAACTTGCGAGAGTAGAAAATTATTTTTTGAAAAATTTACTATAGAAAAGGCAATCCCTGGCGTATTTAAAATTTGCGACAGTAAAAAATTAATTTTAGAAAAATTTACTATAGAAAAGGCAATCCCTGGCGCAATTAAAATTTGCGACAGTAGAAAATTATTTTTTGAAAAATTTACTGTAGAAAAGGCAATCCCTGGCGCAATTAAAGTTTGCGACAATAAAAAATTATTTTTTGCAAAATTTACTATAGAAGGGGCAATCCCTGGCGTATTTAAAATTTGCGACAGTATAAAATTAATTTGTGAAAAATTTACTATAGAAAAGGCAATCCCTGGCGTAATTAAAATTTGCGACAGTAAAAAATTAACTTGTGAAAAATTTACTGTAGAAAAGGCAATCCCTGGCGTATTTAAAATTTGCGACAGTAAAAAATTAATTTGTGAAAAATTTACTGTAGAAAAGGAAATCCCTGGCCTATTTGAAATTCGCGACAGTAAAAAAATTAATTTGTGAAAATTTACTATAGAAAAGGCAATCCCTGGCGCAATTAAAATTTGCGACAGTAGAAAATTCTTTTTTGAAAAATTTACTATAGAAAAGGCAATCCCTGGCGTATTTAAAATTTGCGACAGTAAAAAATTAATTTTTGAAAAATTTACTATAGAATAGGCAATCCCTGGCGTAATTAAAATTTTCGCCAGTAAAAAATTTGTTTTTGAAAAACTTTCTATAGAAAAGGCAATCCCTGGCGCAATTAAAATTTGCGACAGTAAAAAATTAGTTTTTGAAAAATTTACTGTAGAAAAGGCAATCCCTGGCGTAATTAAAATTTGCGACAGTAAAAATTATTTTTTGAAAAATTTACTCTAGAAAAGGCATTCCCTGGCGCAATTAAAATTTCCGACAGTAGAAAATTATTTTTTGAAAAATTTACTGTAGAAAAGGCAATCCCTGGCGCAATTAAAATTTGCGACAGTAAAAAATTATTTTTTGCAAAATTTACTATAGAAGAGGCAATCCCTGGCGTATTTAAAATTTGCGACAGTATAAAATTAATTTGTGAAAAATTTACTATAGAAAAGGCAATCCCTGGCGTAATGAAAATTTGCGACAGTAAAAAATTAATTTGTGAAAAATTTACTGTAGAAAAGGAAATCCCTGGCCAATTTAAAATTCGAGACAGTAAAAAATTAATTTGTGAAAAATTTACTATAGAAAAGGCAATCCCTGGCGCAATTAAAATTTGCGACAGTAGAAAATTATTTTTTGAAAAATTTACTGTAGAAATGGCAATCCCCGGCGCAATTAAAATTTGCGACAGTAAAAAATTAGTTTTTGAAAAATTTACTGTAGAAAAGGGAATCCCTGGCGTAATTAAAATTTGCGACAGTAAAAAATTATTTTTGTAAAATTTACTGGAAAAAAGGAAATCCCTGGCGTAATTAAAATTTGCGACAGTAAAAAATTATTTTTTGAAAAATTTACTGTAGAAAAGGCAATCCCTGGCGCAATTAAAATTTGCGACAGTAGAAAATTATTTTTTGAAAAATTTACTGTAGAAGAGGCAATCCCTGGCGCAATTAAAATTTGCGACAGTAAAAAATTATTTTTTGCAAAATTTACTATAGAAGAGGCAATCCCTGGCGTATTTAATATTTGCGACAGTATAAAATTTACTATAAAAAAAGCAATCCCTGGCGTAATGAAAATTTGCGACAGTAAAAAATTAATTTGTGAAAAATTTTTCTGTAGAAAAGGCAATCCCTGGCGTATTTAAAATTTGCGACAGTAAAAAATTAATTTGTGAAAAATTTACTGTAGAAAAGGCAATCCCTGGCGTATTTAAAATTTGCGACAGTAAAAAATTAATTTGTGAAAAATTTAATATAGAAAAGGCAATCCCTGGCGCAATTAAAATTTGCGACAGTAGAAAATTATTTTTTGAATAATTTACTATAGAAAAGGCAATCCCTGGCGTATTTAAAATTTGCGACAGTAAAAAATTAATTTTAGAAAAATTTACTATAGAAAAGGCAATCCCTTTCGTAATTAAAATTTTCGACAGTAAAAAAATTGTTTTTGAAAAATTTACTATAGAAAAGGCAATCCCTAGCGTAATTAAAATTTTCGACAGTAAAAATTTGTTTTTGAAAAACTTTCTATAGAAAAGGCAATCCCCGGCGCAATTAAAATTTGCGACAGAAAAAAATTATTTTTTGAAAAATTTACTGTAGAAAAGGCAATCCCTGGCGCAATTAAAATTTGCGACAGTAAAAAATTAATTTTAGAAAAATTTACTATAGAAAAGGCAATCCCTTTCGTAATTAAAATTTTCGACAGTAAAAAAATTGTTTTTGAAAAATTTACTATAGAAAAGGCAATCCCTGGCGCAATTAAAATTTGCGACAGTGAAAAATTATTTTTTGAAAAATTTACTATACAAAAGGCAATCCCTGGCGTAATTAAAATATGCGACAGTAAAAAATTATTTTTTGAAAAATTTACTATAGAAAAGGCAATCCCTGGCGCAATTAAAACTTGCGACAGTAAAAAATTATTTTTTGCAAAATTTTCTATAGAAGAGGCAATCCCTGGCGTATTTAAAATTTGCGACAGTATAAAATTAATTTGTGAAAAATTTACTATAGAAAAGGCAATCCCTGGCGTAATTAAAATTTGCGACAGTAAAAAATTAACTTGTGAAAAATTTACTGTAGAAAAGGCAATCCCTGGCGTAATTAAAATTTGCGACAGTAAAAAATTATTTTTTGAAAAATTTACTGTAGAAAAGGCATTCCCTGGCGCAATTAAAATTTGCGACAGTAGAAAATTATTTTTTGAAAAATTTACTGTAGAAAAGGCAATCCCTGGCGCAATTAAAATTTGCGACAGTAAAAAATTATTTTTTGCAAAATTTACTATAGAAGAGGCAATCCCTGGCGTATTTAAAATTTGCGACAGTATAAAATTAATTTGTGAAAAATTTACTATAGAAAAGGCAATCCCTGGCGTAATGAAAATTTGCGACAGTAAAAAATTAATTTGTGAAAAATTTACTGTAGAAAAGGAAATCCCTGGCCAATTTAAAATTCGAGACAGTAAAAAATTAATTTGTGAAAAATTTACTATAGAAAAGGCAATCCCTGGCGCAATTAAAATTTGCGACAGTAGAAAATTTTTTTTTGAAAAATTTACTATAGAAAAGGCAATCCCTGGCGTATTTAAAATTTGCGACAGTAAAAAATTAATTTTTGAAAAATTTACTATAGAAAAGGCAATCCCTAGCGTAATTAAAATTTTCGACAGTAAAAATTTGTTTTTGAAAAACTTTCTATAGAAAAGGCAATCCCCGGCGCAATTAAAATTTGCGACAGAAAAAAATTAGTTTTTGAAAAATTTACTGTAGAAAAGGCAATCCCTGGCGTAATTAAAATTTGCGACAGTAAAAAATTATTTTTGTAAAATTTACTGTAGAAAAGGAAATCCCTGGCGTAATTAAAATTTGCGACAGTAAAAAATTATTTTTTGAAAAATTTACTGTAGAAAAGGCAATCCCTGGCGCAATTAAAATTTGCGACAGTAGAAAATTATTTTTTGAAAAATTTACTGTAGAAAAGCAATCCCTGGCGCAATTAAAATTTGCGACAGTAAAAAATTATTTTTTGCAAAATTTACTATAGAAGAGGCAATCCCTGGCGTATTTAAAATTTGCGACAGTATAAAATTTACTATAGAAAAGGCAATCCCTAGCGTAATGAAAATTTGCGACAGTAAAAATTTAATTTGTGAAAAATTTACTATAGAAAAGGCAATCCCTGGCGCAATTAAAATTTGCGGCAGTGAAAAATTAGTTTTTGAAAAATTTACTGTAGAAAAGACAATCCCTGGCGTAATTAAAATTTGCGACAGTAAAAAATTATTTTTTGAAAAATTTACTGTAGAAAAGGCAATCCCTGGCGTAATTAAAATTTGCGACAGTAAAAAATTATTTTTTGAAAAATTTACTGTAGAAAAGGCAATCCCTGGCGTAATTAAAATTTGCGACAGTAAAAAATTAACTTGTGAAAAATTTACTGTAGAAAAGGCAATCCCTGGCGTATTTAAAATTTGCGACAGTAAAAAATTAATTTGTGAAAAATTTACTTTAGAAAAGGAAATCCCTGGCCTATTTAAAATTCGCGACAGTAAAAAAATTAATTTGTGAAAAATTTACTATAGAAAAGGCAATCCCTGGCGCAATTAAAATTTGCGACAGTAGAAAATTCTTTTTTGAAAAATTTACTATAGAAAAGGCAATCCCTGGCGTATTTAAAATTTGCGACAGTAAAAAATTAATTTTTGAAAAATTTACTATAGAAAAGGCAATCCCTGGCGTAATTAAAATTTTCGCCAGTAAAAAATTTGTTTTTGAAAAACTTTCTATAGAAAAGGCAATCCCTGGCGCAATTAAAATTTGCGACAGTAAAAAACTAGTTTTTGAAAAATTTACTGTAGAAAAGGCAATCCCTGGCGTAATTAAAATTTGCGACAGTAAAAAATTATTTTTTGAAAAATTTACTGTAGAAAAGGCAATCCCTGGCGTAATTAAAATTTGCGACAGTAAAAAATTATTTTTTGAAAAATTTACTGTAGAAAAGGCATTCCCTGGCGCAATTAAAATTTGCGACAGTAGAAAATTATTTTTTGAAAAATTTACTGTAGAAAAGGCAATCCCTGGCGCAATTAAAATTTGCGACAGTAAAAAATTATTTTTTGCAAAATTTGCTATAGAAGAGGCAATCCCTGGCGTATTTAAAATTTGCGACAGTATAAAATTAATTTGTGAAAAATTTACTGTAGAAAAGGAAATCCCTGGCCAATTTAAAATTCGAGACAGTAAAAAATTAATTTGTGAAAAATTTACTATAGAAAAGGCAATCCCTGGCGCAATTAAAATTTGCGACAGTAGAAAATTATTTTTTGAAAAATTTACTATAGAAAAGGCAATCCCTGGCGTATTTAAAATTTGCGACAGTAAAAAATTAATTTTTGAAAAATTTACTATAGAAAAGGCAATCCCTGGCTTAATTAAAATTTTCGACAGTAAAAATTTGTTTTTGAAAAACTTTCTATAGAAAAGGCAATCCCCGGCGCTATTAAAATTTGCGACAGTAAAAAATTAGTTTTTGAAAAATTTACTGTAGAAAAGGCAATCCCTGGCGTAATTAAAATTTGCGACAGTAAAAAATTATTTTTGTAAAATTTACTGTAGAAAAGGAAATCCCTGGCGTAATTAAAATTTGCGACAGTAAAAAATTATTTATTGAAAAATTTACTGTAGAAAAGGCAATCCCTGGCGCAATTAAAATTTGCGACAGTAGAAAATTATTTTTTGAAAAATTTACTGTAGAAAAGGCAATCCCTGGCGCAATTAAAATTTGCGACAGTAAAAAATTATTTTTTGCAAAATTTACTATAGAAGAGGCAATCCCTGGCGTATTTAAAATTTGCGACAGTATAAAATTTACTATAGAAAAGGCAATCCCTGGCGTAATGAAAATTTGCGACAGTAAAAAATTAATTTGTGAAAAATTTTTCTGTAGAAAAGGCAATCCCTGGCGTATTTAAAATTTGCGACAGTAAAAAATTAATTTGTGAAAAATTTACTGTAGAAAAGGCAATCCCTGGCGTATTTAAAATTTGCGACAGTAAAAAATTAATTTGTGAAAAATTTACTGTAGAAAAGGCAATCCCTGGCGTATTTAAAATTTGCGACAGTAAAAAATTAATTTGTGAAAAATTTAATATAGAAAAGACAATCCCTGGCGCAATTAAAATTTGCGACAATAGAAAATTATTTTTTGAATAATTTACTATAGAAAAGGCAATCCCTGGCGTATTTAAAATTTGCGACAGTAAAAAATTAATTTTAGAAAAATTTACTATAGAAAAGGCAATCCCTTTCGTAATTAAAATTTTCGACAGTAAAAAAATTGTTTTTGAAAAATTTACTATAGAAAAGGCAATACCTGGCGTAATTAAAATTTGCGACAGTAAAAAATTATTTTTTGAAAAATTTACTGTAGAAAAGGCAATCCCTGGCGTAATTAAAATATACGACAGTAAAAAATAATTTTTTGAAAAATTTGCTATAGAAAAGGCAATCCCTGGCGCAATTAAAACTTGCGACAGTAAAAAATTATTTTTTGCAAAATTTACTATAGAAGAGGCAATCCCTGGCGTATTTAAAATTTGCGACAGTATAAAATTTACTATAGAAAAGGCAATCCCTGGCGTAATGAAAATTTGCGACAGTAAAAAATTAATTTGTGAAAAATTTTTCTGTAGAAAAGGCAATCCCTGGCGTATTTAAAATTTGCGACAGTAAAAAATTAATTTGCGAAAAATTTACTGTAGAAAAGGCAATCCCTGGCGTATTTAAAATTTGCGACAGTAAAAAATTAATTTGTGAAAAATTTACTGTAGAAAAGGCAATCCCTGGCGTATTTAAAATTTGCGACAGTAAAAAATTAATTTGTGAAAAATTTAATATAGAAAAGGCAATCCCTGGCGCAATTAAAATTTGCGACAGTAGAAAATTATTTTTTGAATAATTTACTATAGAAAAGGCAATCCCTGGCGTATTTAAAATTTGCGACATTAAAAAATTAAATTTAGAAAAATTTCCTATAGAAAAGGCAATACCTTTCGTAATTAAAATTTTCGACAGTAAAAAAATTGTTTTTGAAAAATTTACTATAGAAAAGGCAATCCCTGGCGTAATTAAAATTTGCGACAGTAAAAAATTATTTTTTGCAAAATTTACTATAGAAGAGGCAATCCCTGGCGTATTTAAAATTTGCGACAGTATAAAATTAATTTGTGAAAAATTTACTATAGAAAAGGCAATCCCTGGCGTAATTAAAATTTGCGACAGTACAAAATTAACTTGTGAAAAATTTACTGTAGAAAAGGCAATCCCTGGCGTATTTAAAATTTGCGACAGTAAAAAATTAATTTGTGAAAAATTTACTGTAGAAAAGGAAATCCCTGGCCTATTTAAAATTCGCGACAGTAAAAAAATTAATTTGTGAAAAATTTACTATAGAAAAGGCAATCCCTGGCGCAATTAAAATTTGCGACAGTAGAAAATTCTTTTTTGAAAAATTTACTATAGAAAAGGCAATCCCTGGCGTATTTAAAATTTGCGACAGAAAAAATTAATTTTTGAAAAATTTACTATAGAATAGGCAATCCCTGGCGTAATTAAAATTTTCGCCAGTAAAAAATGTGTTTTTGAAAAACTTTCTATAGAAAAGGCAATCCCTGGCGCAATTAAAATTTGCGACAGTAAAAAATTAGTTTTTGAAAAATTTACTGTAGAAAAGGCAATCCCTGGCGTAATTAAAATTTGCGACAGTAAAAAATTATTTTTTGAAAAATTTACTGTAGAAAAGGCAATCCCTGGCGTAATTAAAATTTGCGACAGTAAAAAATTATTTTTTGAAAAATTTACTGTAGAAAAGGCATTCCCTGGCGCAATTAAAATTTGCGACAGTAGAAAATTATTTTTTGAAAAATTTACTGTAGAAAAGGCAATCCCTGGCGCAATTAAAATTTGCGACAGTAAAAAATTATTTTTTGCAAAATTTACTATAGAAAAGGCAATCCCTGGCGTATTTAAAATTTGCGACAGTATAAAATTTACTATAAAAAAAGCAATCCCTGGCGTAATGAAAATTTGCGACAGTAAAAAATTAATTTGTGAAAAATTTTTCTGTAGAAAAGGCAATCCCTGGCGTATTTAAAATTTGCGACAGTAAAAAATTAATTTGTGAAAAATTTACTGTAGAAAAGGCAATCCCTGGCGTATTTAAAATTTGCGACAGTAAAAAATTAATTAGTGAAAAATTTAATATAGAAAAGGCAATCCCTGGCGCAATTAAAATTTGCGACAGTAGAAAATTATTTTTTGAATAATTTACTATAGAAAAGGCAATCCCTGGCGTATTTAAAATTTGCGACAGTAAAAAATTAATTTTAGAAAAATTTACTATAGAAAAGGCAATCCCTTTCGTAATTAAAATTTTCGACAGTAAAAAAATTGTTTTTGAAAAATTTACTATAGAAAAGGCAATCCCTGGCGTAATTAAAATTTGCGACAGTAAAAAATTATTTTTTGAAAAATTTACTGTAGAAAAGGCAATCCCTGGCGTAATTAAAATATGCGACAGCAAAAATTATTTTTTGAAAAATTTACTATAGAAAAGGCAATCCCTGGCGCAATTAAAACTTGCGACAGTAAAAAATTATTTTTTGCAAAATTTACTATAGAAGAGGCAATCCCTGGCGTATTTAAAATTTGCGACAGTATAAAATTAATTTGTGAAAAATTTACTATAGAAAAGGCAATCCCTGGCGTAATTAAAATTTGCGACAGTAAAAAATTAACTTGTGAAAAATTTACTGTAGAAAAGGCAATCCCTGGCGTATTTAAAATTTGCGACAGTAAAAATTAATTTGTGAAAAATTTACTGTAGAAAAGGAAATCCCTGGCCTATTTAAAATTCGCGACAGTAAAAAAATTAATTTGTGAAAAATTTACTATAGAAAAGGCAATCCCTGGCGCAATTAAAATTTGCGACAGTAGAAAATTCTTTTTTGAAAAATTTACTATAGAAAAGGCAATCCCTGGCGTATTTAAAATTTGCGACAGTAAAAAATTAATTTTTGAAAAATTTACTATAGAAAAGGCAATCCCTGGCGTAATTAAAATTTTCGCCAGTAAAAAATTTGTTTTTGAAAAACTTTCTATAGAAAAGGCAATTCCTGGCGCAATTAAAATTTGCGACAGTAAAAAATTAGTTTTTGAAAAATTTACTGTAGAAAAGGCAATCCCTGGCGTAATTAAAATTTGCGACAGTAAAAAATTATTTTTTGAAAAATTTACTGTAGAAAAGGCAATCCCTGGCGTAATTAAAATTTGCGACAGTAAAAAATTATTTTTTGAAAAATTTACTGTAGAAAAGGCAATCCCCGGCGCAATTAAAATTTGCGACAGTAACAAATTAGTTTTTGAAAAATTTACTGTAGAAAAGGCAATCCCTGGCGTAATTAAAATTTGCGACAGTAAAAAATTATTTTTGTAAAATTTACTGGAAAAAAGGAAATCCCTGGCGTAATTAAAATTTGCGACAGTAAAAAATTATTTTTTGAAAAATTTACTGTAGAAAAGGCAATCCCTGGCGCAATTAAAATTTGCGACAGTAGAAAATTATTTTTTGAAAAATTTACTGTAGAAAAGGCAATCCCTGGCGCAATTAAAATTTGCGACAGTAAAAAATTATTTTTTGCAAAATTTACTATAGAAGAGGCAATCCCTGGCGTATTTAAAATTTGCGACAGTATAAAATTTACTATAAAAAAAGCAATCCCTGGCGTAATGAAAATTTGCGTCAGTAAAAAATTAACTTGTGAAAAATTTACTGTAGAAAAGGCAATCCCTGGCGTATTTAAAATTTGCGACAGTATAAAATTAATTTGTGAAAAATTTACTATAGAAAAGGCAATCCCTGGCGCAATTAAAATTTGCAACAGTAGAAAATTATTTTTTGAAAAATTTACTGTAGAAAAGGCAATCCCTGGCGTATTTAAAATTTGCGACAGTATAAAATTAATTTGTGAAAAATTTACTATAGAAAAGGCAATCCCTGGCGCAATTAAAATTTGCGACAGTAGAAAATTATTTTTTGAAAAATTTACTGTAGAAAAGGCAATCCCCGGCGCAATTAAAATTTGCGACAGTAAAAAATTAGTTTTTGAAAAATTTACTGTAGAAAAGGCAATCCCTGGCGTAATTAAAATTTGCGACAGTAAAAAATTATTTTTGTAAAATTTACTGGAAAAAAGGAAATCCCTGGCGTAATTAAAATTTGCGACAGTAAAAAATTATTTTTTGAAAAATTTACTGTAGAAAAGGCAATCCCTGGCGCAATTAAAATTTGCGACAGTAGAAAATTATTTTTTGAAAAATTTACTGTAGAAAAGGCAATCCCTGGCGCAATTAAAATTTGCGACAGTAAAAAATTATTTTTTGGAAAATTTACTATAGAAGAGGCAATCCCTGGCGTATTTAAAATTTGCGACAGTATAAAATTTACTATAAAAAAAGCAATCCCTGGCGTAATGAAAATTTGCGACAGTAAAAAATTAATTTGTGAAAAATTTTTCTGTAGAAAAGGCAATCCCTGGCGTATTTAAAATTTGCGACAGTAAAAAATTAATTTGTGAAAAATTTACTGTAGAAAAGGCAATCCCTGGCGTATTTAAAATTTGCGACAGTAAAAAATTAATTTGTGAAAAATTTAATATAGAAAAGGCAATCCCTGGCGCAATTAAAATTTGCGACAGTAGAAAATTATTTTTTTAATAATTTACTATAGAAAAGGCAATCCCTGGCGTATTTAAAATTTGCGACAGTAAAAAATTAATTTTAGAAAAATTTACTATAGAAAAGGCAATCCCTTTCGTAATTAAAATTTTCGACAGTAAAAAAATTGTTTTTGAAAAATTTACTATAGAAAAGGCAATCCCTGGCGTAATTAAAATTTGCGACAGTAAAAAATTATTTTTTGAAAAATTTACTGTAGAAAAGGCAATCCCTGGCGTAATTAAAATATGCGACAGTAAAAAATTATTTTTTGAAAAATTTACTATAGAAAAGGCAATCCCTGGCGCAATTAAAACTTGCGACAGTAAAAAATTATTTTTTGCAAAATTTACTATAGAAGAGGCAATCCCTGGCGTATTTAAAATTTGCGACAGTATAAAATTAATTTGTGAAAAATTTACTATAGAAAAGGCAATCCCTGGCGTAATTAAAATTTGCGACAGTAAAAAATTAACTTGTGAAAAATTTACTGTAGAAAAGGCAATCCCTGGCGTATTTAAAATTTGCGACAGTAAAAAATTAATTTGTGAAAAATTTACTATAGAAAAGGCAATCCCTGGCGTATTTAAAATTTGCGACATTAAAAAATTAATTTGTGAAAAATTTAATATAGAAAAGGCAATCCCTGGCGTAATTAAAATATGCGACAGTAAAAAATTATTTTTTGAAAAATTTACTATAGAAAAGGCAATCCCTGGCGCAACTAAAACTTGCGACAGTAAAAAATTATTTTTTGCAAAATTTACTATAGAAGAGGCAATCCCTGGCGTATTTAAAATTTGCGACAGTATAAAATTAATTTGTGAAAAATTTACTATAGAAAAGGCAATCCCTGGCGTAATTAAAATTTGCGACAGTAAAAAATTAACTTGTGAAAAATTTACTGTAGAAAAGGCAATCCCTGGCGTATTTAAAATTTGCGACAGTAAAAAATTAATTTGTGAAAAATTTACTATAGAAAAGGCAATCCCTGGCGTATTTAAAATTTGCGACATTAAAAAATTAATTTGTGAAAAATTTAATATAGAAAAGGCAATCCCTGGCGTAATTAAAATATGCGACAGTAAAAAATTATTTTTTGAAAAATTTACTATAGAAAAGGCAATCCCTGGCGCAACTAAAACTTGCGACAGTAAAAAATTATTTTTTGCAAAATTTACTATAGAAGAGGCAATCCCTGGCGTATTTAAAATTTGCGACAGTATAAAATTTACTATAAAAAAAGCAATCCCTGGCGTAATGAAAATTTGCGACAGTAAAAAATTAATTTGTGAAAAATTTTTCTGTAGAAAAGGCAATCCCTGGCGTATTTAAAATTTGCGACAGTAAAAAATTAATTTGTGAAAAATTTACTGTAGAAAAGGCAATCCCTGGCGTATTTAAAATTTGCGACAGTAAAAAATTAATTTGTGAAAAATTTAATATAGAAAAGGCAATCCCTGGCGCAATTAAAATTTGCGACAGTAGAAAATTATTTTTTGAATAATTTACTATAGAAAAGGCAATCCCTGGCGTATTTAAAATTTGCGACAGTAAAAAATTAATTTTAGAAAAATTTACTATAGAAAAGGCAATCCCTTTCGTAATTAAAATTTTCGACAGTAAAAAAATTGTTTTTGAAAAATTTACTATAGAAAAGGCAATCCCTGGCGTAATTAAAATTTGCGACAGTAAAAAATTATTTTTTGAAAAATTTACTGTAGAAAAGGCAATCCCTGGCGTAATTAAAATATGCGACAGTAAAAAATTATTTTTTGAAAAATTTACTATAGAAAAGGCAATCCCGGGCGCAATTAAAACTTGCGACAGTAAAAAATTATTTTTTGCAAAATTTACTATAGAAGAGGCAATCCCTGGCGTATTTAAAATTTGCGACAGTATAAAATTAATTTGTGAAAAATTTACTATAGAAAAGGCAATCCCTGGCGTAATTAAAATTTGCGACAGTAAAAAATTAACTTGTGAAAAATTTACTGTAGAAAAGGCAATCCCTGGCGTATTTAAAATTTGCGACAGTAAAAAATTAATTTGTGAAAAATTTACTGTAGAAAAGGAAATCCCTGGCCTATTTAAAATTCGCGACAGTAAAAAAATTAATTTGTGAAAAATTTACTATAGAAAAGGCAATCCCTGGCGCAATTAAAATTTGCGACAGTAGAAAATTCTTTTTTGAAAAATTTACTATAGAAAAGGCAATCCCTGGCGTATTTAAAATTTGCGACAGTAAAAAATTAATTTTTGAAAAATTTACTATAGAAAAGGCAATCCCTGGCGTAATTAAAATTTTCGCCAGTAAAAAATTTGTTTTTGAAAAACTTTCTATAGAAAAGGCAATTCCTGGCGCAATTAAAATTTGCGACAGTAAAAAATTAGTTTTTGAAAAATTTACTGTAGAAAAGGCAATCCCTGGCGTAATTAAAATTTGCGACAGTAAAAAATTATTTTTTGAAAAATTTAATATAGAAAAGGCAATCCCTGGCGTAATTAAAATTTGCGACAGTAAAAAATTATTTTTTGAAAAATTTACTGTAGAAAAGGCAATCCCTGGCGCAATTAAAATTTGCGACAGTAGAAAATTATTTTTTGAAAAATTTACTGTAGAAAAGGCAATCCCTGGCGCAATTAAAATTTGCGACAGTAAAAAATTATTTTTTGCAAAATTTACTATAGAAGAGGCAATCCCTGGCGTATTTAAAATTTGCGACAGTATAAAATTTACTATAAAAAAAGCAATCCCTGGCGTAATGAAAATTTGCGACAGTAAAAAATTAATTTGTGAAAAATTTTTCTGTAGAAAAGGCAATCCCTGGCGTATTTAAAATTTGCGACAGTAAAAAATTAATTTGTGAAAAATTTACTGTAGAAAAGGCAATCCCTGGCGTAATTAAAATATGCGACAGTAAAAAATTATTTTTTGAAAAATTTACTATAGAAACGGCAATCCCTAGCGCAATTAAAACTTGCGACAGTAAAAAATTATTTTTTGCAAAATTTACTATAGAAGAGGCAATCCCTGGCGTATTTAAAATTTGCGACAGTATAAAATTAATTTGTGAAAAATTTACTATAGAAAAGGCAATCCCTGGCGTAATTAAAATTTGCGACAGTAAAAAATTAACTTGTGAAAAATTTACTGTAGAAAAGGCAATCCCTGGCGTATTTAAAATTTGCGACAGTAAAAAATTAATTTGTGAAAAATTTACTGTAGAAAAGGAAACCCCTGGCCTATTTAAAATTCGCGACAGTAAAAAAATTAATTTGTGAAAAATTTACTATAGAAAAGGCAATCCCTGGCGCAATTAAAATTTGCGACAGTAGAAAATTCTTTTTTGAAAAATTTACTATAGAAAAGGCAATCCCTGGCGTATTTAAAATTTGCGACAGTAAAAAATTAATTTTTGAAAAATTTACTATAGAAAAGGCAATCCCTGGCGTAATTAAAATTTTCGCCAGTAAAAAATTTGTTTTTGAAAAACTTTCTATAGAAAAGGCAATTCCTGGCGCAATTAAAATTTGCGACAGTAAAAAATTAGTTTTTGAAAAATTTACTGTAGAAAAGGCAATCCCTGGCGTAATTAAAATTTGCGACAGTAAAAAATTATTTTTTGAAAAATTTACTGTAGAAAAGGCAATCCCTGGCGTAATTAAAATTTGCGACAGTAAAAAATTATTTTTTGAAAAATTTACTGTAGAAAAGGCAATCCCCGGCGCAATTAAAATTTGCGACAGTAAAAAATTAGTTTTTGAAAAATTTACTGTAGAAAAGGCAATCCCTGGCGTAATTAAAATTTGCGACAGTAAAAAATTATTTTTTGAAAAATTTACTGTAGAAAAGGCAATCCCTGGCGTAATTAAAATTTGCGACAGTAAAAAATTAATTTGTGAAAAATTTAATATAGAAAAGGCAATCCCTGGCGCAATTAAAATTTGCGACAGTAGAAAATTAATTTGTGAAAAATTTAATATAGAAAAGGCAATCCCTGGCGCAATTAAAATTTGCGACAGTAGAAAATTATTTTTTGAATAATTTACTATAGAAAAGGCAATCCCTGGCGTATTTAAAATTTGCGACAGTAAAAAATTAATTTTAGAAAAATTTACTATAGAAAAGGCAATCCCTTTCGTAATTAAAATTTTCGACAGTAAAAAAATGGTTTTTGAAAAATTTACTATAGAAAAGGCAATCCCTGGCGTAATTAAAACTTGCGACAGTAAAAAATTATTTTTTGCAAAATTTACTATAGAAGAGGCAATCCCTGGCGTATTTAAAATTTGCGACAGTATAAAATTAATTTGTGAAAAATTTACTATAGAAAAGGCAATCCCTGGCGTAATTAAAATTTGCGACAGTAAAAAATTAACTTGTGAAAAATTTACTGTAGAAAAGGCAATCCCTGGCGTATTTAAAATTTGCGACAGTAAAAAATTAATTTGTGAAAAATTTACTGTAGAAAAGGAAATCCCTGGCCTATTTAAAATTCGCGACAGTAAAAAAATTAATTTGTGAAAAATTTACTATAGAAAAGGCAATCCCTGGCGCAATTAAAATTTGCGACAGTAGAAAATTCTTTTTTGAAAAATTTACTATAGAAAAGGCAATCCCTGGCGTATTTAAAATTTGCGACAGTAAAAAATTAATTTTTGAAAAATTTACTATAGAAAAGGCAATCCCTGGCGTAATTAAAATTTTCGCCAGTAAAAAATTTGTTTTTGAAAAACTTTCTATAGAAAAGGCAATTCCTGGCGCAATTAAAATTTGCGACAGTAAAAAATTAGTTTTTGAAAAATTTACTGTAGAAAAGGCAATCCCTGGCGTAATTAAAATTTGCGACAGTAAAAAATTATTTTTTGAAAAATTTAATATAGAAAAGGCAATCCCTGGCGTAATTAAAATTTGCGACAGTAAAAAATTATTTTTTGAAAAATTTACTGTAGAAAAGGCAATCCCTGGCGCAATTAAAATTTGCGACAGTAGAAAATTATTTTTTGAAAAATTTACTGTAGAAAAGGCAATCCCTGGCGCAATTAAAATTTGCGACAGTAAAAAATTATTTTTTGCAAAATTTACTATAGAAGAGGCAATCCCTGGCGTATTTAAAATTTGCGACAGTATAAAATTTACTATAAAAAAAGCAATCCCTGGCGTAATGAAAATTTTCGCCAGTAAAAAATTAATTTGTGAAAAATTTTTCTGTAGAAAAGGCAATCCCTGGCGTATTTAAAATTTGCGACAGTAAAAAATTAATTTGTGAAAAATTTACTGTAGAAAAGGCAATCCCTGGCGTAATTAAAATATGCGACAGTAAAAAATTATTTTTTGCAAAATTTACTGTAGAAAAGGCAATCCCTGGCGTAATTAAAATTTGCGACAGTAAAAAATTATTTTTTGAAAAATTTACTGTAGAAAAGGCAATCCCCGGCGCAATTAAAATTTGCGACAGTAAAAAATTAGTTTTTGAAAAATTTACTGTAGAAAAGGCAATCCCTGGCGTAATTAAAATTTGCGACAGTAAAAAATTATTTTTTGAAAAATTTACTGTAGAAAAGGCAATCCCTGGCGTAATTAAAATTTGCGACAGTAAAAAATTAATTTGTGAAAAATTTAATATAGAAAAGGCAATCCCTGGCGCAATTAAAATTTGCGACAGTAGAAAATTATTTTTTGAATAATTTACTATAGAAAAGGCAATCCCTGGCGTATTTAAAATTTGCGACAGTAAAAAATTAATTTTAGAAAAATTTACTATAGAAAAGGCAATCCCTTTCGTAATTAAAATTTTCGACAGTAAAAAAATGGTTTTTGAAAAATTTACTATAGAAAAGGCAATCCCTGGCGTAATTAAAATTTGCGACAGTAAAAAATTATTTTTTGAAAAATTTACTGTAGAAAAGGCAATCCCTGGCGTAATTAAAATATGCGACAGTAAAAAATTATTTTTTGAAAAATTTACTATAGAAAAGGCAATCCCTGGCGCAATTAAAACTTACGACAGTAAAAAATTATTTTTTGCAAAATTTACTATAGAAGAGGCAATCCCTGGCGTATTTAAAATTTGCGACAGTATAAAATTAATTTGTGAAAAATTTACTATAGAAAAGGCAATCCCTGGCGTATTTAAAATTTGCGACAGTAAAAAATTAATTTTAGAAAAATTTACTATAGAAAAGGCAATCCCTTTCGTAATTAAAATTTTCGACAGTAAAAAAATTGTTTTTGAAAAATTTACTATAGAAAAGGCAATCCCTGGCGTAATTAAAATTTGCGACAGTAAAAAATTATTTTTTGAAAAATTTACTGTAGAAAAGGCAATCCCTGGCGTAATTAAAATATGCGACAGTAAAAAATTATTTTTTGAAAAATTTACTATAGAAAAGGCAATCCCTGGCGCAATTAAAACTTGCGACAGTAAAAAATTATTTTTTGCAAAATTTACTATAGAAGAGGCAATCCCTGGCGTATTTAAAATTTGCGACAGTATAAAATTAATTTGTGAAAAATTTACTATAGAAAAGGCAATCCCTGGCGTAATTAAAATTTGCGACAGTAAAAAATTAACTTGTGAAAAATTTACTGTAGAAAAGGCAATCCCTGGCGTATTTAAAATTTGCGACAGTAAAAAATTAATTTGTGAAAAATTTACTGTAGAAAAGGAAATCCCTGGCCTATTTAAAATTCGCGACAGTAAAAAAATTAATTTGTGAAAAATTTACTATAGAAAAGGCAATCCCTGGCGCAATTAAAATTTGCGACAGTAGAAAATTCTTTTTTGAAAAATTTACTATAGAAAAGGCAATCCCTGGCGTATTTAAAATTTGCGACAGTAAAAAATTAATTTTTGAAAAATTTTGCTATAGAAAAGGCAATCCCTGGCGTAATTAAAATTTTCGCCAGTAAAAAATTTGTTTTTGAAAAACTTTCTATAGAAAAGGCAATTCCTGGCGCAATTAAAATTTGCGACAGTAAAAAATTAGTTTTTGAAAAATTTACTGTAGAAAAGGCAATCCCTGGCGTAATTAAAATTTGCGACAGTAAAAAATTATTTTTTGAAAAATTTACTGTAGAAAAGGCAATCCCTGGCGTAATTAAAATTTGCGACAGTAAAAAATTATTTTTTGAAAAATTTACTGTAGAAAAGGCAATCCCCGGCGCAATTAAAATTTGCGACAGTAAAAAATTAGTTTTTGAAAAATTTACTGTAGAAAAGGCAATCCCTGGCGTAATTAAAATTTGCGACAGTAAAAAATTATTTTTGTAAAATTTACTGGAAAAAAGGCAATCCCTGGCGTATTTAAAATTTGCGACAGTAAAAAATTAATTTGTGAAAAATTTACTGTAGAAAAGGAAATCCCTGGCCTATTTAAAATTCGCGACAGTATAAAAATTAATTTGTGAAAAATTTACTATAGAAAAGGCAATCCCTGGCGCAATTAAAATTTGCGACAGTAGAAAATTCTTTTTTGAAAAATTTACTATAGAAAAGGCAATCCCTGGCGTATTTAAAATTTGCGACAGTAAAAAATTAATTTTTGAAAAATTTACTATAGATAAGGCAATCCCTGGCGTAATTAAAATTTTCGCCAGTAAAAAATTTGTTTTTGAAAAACTTTCTATAGAAAAGGCAATTCCTGGCGCAATTAAAATTTGCGACAGTAAAAAATTAGTTTTTGAAAAATTTACTGTAGAAAAGGCAATCCCTGGCGTAATTAAAATTTGCGACAGTAAAAAATTATTTTTTGAAAAATTTAATATAGAAAAGGCAATCCCTGGCGTAATTAAAATTTGCGACAGTAAAAAATTATTTTTTGAAAAATTTACTGTAGAAAAGGCAATACCTGGCGCAATTAAAATTTGCGACAGTAGAAAATTATTTTTTGAAAAATTTACTGTAGAAAAGGCAATCCCTGGCGCAATTAAAATTTGCGACAGTAAAAAATTATTTTTTGCAAAATTTACTATAGAAGAGGCAATCCCTGGCGTATTTAAAATTTGCGACAGTATAAAATTTACTATAAAAAAAGCAATCCCTGGCGTAATGAAAATTTGCGACAGTAAAAAATTAATTTGTGAAAAATTTTTCTGTAGAAAAGGCAATCCCTGGCGTATTTAAAATTTGCGACAGTAAAAAATTAATTTGTGAAAAATTTACTGTAGAAAAGGCAATCCCTGGCGTATTTAAAATTTGCGACAGTAAAAAATTAATTTGTGAAAAATTTAATATAGAAAAGGCAATCCCTGGCGCAATTAAAATTTGCGACAGTAGAAAATTATTTTTTGAATAATTTACTATAGAAAAGGCAATCCCTGGCGTATTTAAAATTTGCGACAGTAAAAAATTAATTTTAGAAAAATTTACTATAGAAAAGGCAATCCCTTTCGTAATTAAAATTTTCGACAGTAAAAAAATTGTTTTTGAAAAATTTACTATAGAAATGGCAATCCCTGGCGTAATTAAAATTTGCGACAGTAAAAAATTATTTTTTGAAAAATTTACTGTAGAAAAGGCAATCCCTGGCGTAATTAAAATATGCGACAGTAAAAAATTATTTTTTGAAAAATTTACTATAGAAAAGGCAATCCCTGGCGCAATTAAAACTTGCGACAGTAAAAAATTATTTTTTGCAAAATTTACTATAGAAGAGGCAATCCCTGGCGTATTTAAAATTTGCGACAGTATAAAATTAATTTGTGAAAAATTTACTATAGAAAAGGCAATCCCTGGCGTAATTAAAATTTGCGACAGTAAAAAATTAACTTGTGAAAAATTTACTGTAGAAAAGGCAATCCCTGGCGTATTTAAAATTTGCGACAGTAAAAAATTAATTTGTGTAAAATTTACTATAGAAAAGGCAATCCCTGGCGTATTTAAAATTTGCGACAGCAAAAATTAATTTGTGAAAAATTTAATATAGAAAAGGCAATCCCTGGCGTAATTAAAATATGCGACAGTAAAAAATTATTTTTTGAAAAATTTACTATAGAAAAGGCAATCCCTGGCGCAATTAAAACTTGCGACAGTAAAAAATTATTTTTTGCAAAATTTACTATAGAAGAGGCAATCCCTGGCGTATTTAAAATTTGCGACAGTATAAAATTTACTATAAAAAAAGCAATCCCTGGCGTAATGAAAATTTGCGACAGTAAAAAATTAATTTGTGAAAAATTTTTCTGTAGAAAAGGCAATCCCTGGCGTATTTAAAATTTGCGACAGTAAAAAATTAATTTGTGAAAAATTTACTGTAGAAAAGGCAATCCCTGGCGTATTTAAAATTTGCGACAGTAAAAAAATAATTTGTGAAAAATTTAATATAGAAAAGGCAATCCCTGGCGCAATTAAAATTTGCGACAGTAGAAAATTATTTTTTGAATAATTTACTATAGAAAAGGCAATCCCTGGCGTATTTAAAATTTGCGACAGTAAAAAATTAATTTTAGAAAAATTTACTATAGAAAAGGCAATCCCTTTCGTAATTAAAATTTTCGACAGTAAAAAAATTGTTTTTGAAAAATTTACTATAGAAAAGGCAATCCCTGGCGTAATTAAAATTTGCGACAGTAAAAAATTTACTGTAGAAAAGGCAATCCCTGGCGTAATTAAAATATGCGACAGTAAAAAATTATTTTTTGAAAAATTTACTATAGAAAAGGCAATCCCTGGCGCAATTAAAACTTGCGACAGTAAAAAATTATTTTTTGCAAAATTTACTATAGAAGAGGCAATCCCTGGCGTATTTAAAATTTGCGACAGTATAAAATTAATTTGTGAAAAATTTACTATAGAAAAGGCAATCCCTGGCGTAATTAAAATTTGCGACAGTAAAAAATTAACTTGTGAAAAATTTACTGTAGAAAAGGCAATCCCTGGCGTATTTAAAATTTGCGACAGTAAAAAATTAATTTGTGAAAAATTTACTGTAGAAAAGGAAATCCCTGGCCTATTTAAAATTCGCGACAGTAAAAAAATTAATTTGTGAAAAATTTACTATAGAAAAGGCAATCCCTGGCGCAATTAAAATTTGCGACAGTAGAAAATTCTTTTTTGAAAAATTTACTATAGAAAAGGCAATCCCTGGCGTATTTAAAATTTGCGACAGTAAAAAATTAATTTTTGAAAAATTTACTATAGAAAAGGCAATCCCTGGCGTAATTAAAATTTTCGCCAGTAAAAAATTTGTTTTTGAAAAACTTTCTATAGAAAAGGCAATTCCTGGCGCAATTAAAATTTGCGACAGCAAAAAATTAGTTTTTGAAAAATTTACTGTAGAAAAGGCAATCCCTGGCGTAATTAAAATTTGCGACAGTAAAAAATTATTTTTGAAAAATTTACTATAGAAAAGGCAATCCCTGGCGCAATTAAAACTTGCGACAGTAAAAAATTATTTTTTGCAAAATTTACTATAGAAGAGGCAATCCCTGGCGTATTTAAAATTTGCGACAGTATAAAATTAATTTGTGAAAAATTTACTATAGAAAAGGCAATCCCTGGCGTAATTAAAATTTGCGACAGTAAAAAATTAATTTGTGAAAAATTTAATATAGAAAAGGCAATCCCTGGCGCAATTAAAATTTGCGACAGTAGAAAATAATTTTTTGAATAATTTACTATAGAAAAGGCAATCCCTGGCGTATTTAAAATTTGCGACAGTAAAAAATTAATTTTAGAAAAATTTACTATAGAAAAGGCAATCCCTTTCGTAATTAAAATTTTCGACAGTAAAAAAATTGTTTTTGAAAAATTTACTATAGAAAAGGCAATCCCTGGCGTAATTAAAATTTGCGACAGTAAAAAATTATTTTTTCAAAAATTTACTGTAGAAAAGGCAATCCCTGGCGTAATTAAAATATGCGACAGTAAAAAATTATTTTTTGAAAAATTTACTATAGAAAAGGCAATCCCTGGCGCAATTAAAACTTGCGACAGTAAAAAATTATTTTTTGCAAAATTTACTATAGAAGAGGCAATCCCTGGCGTATTTAAAATTTGCGACAGTATAAAATTAATTTGTGAAAAATTTACTATAGAAAAGGCAATCCCTGGCGTAATTAAAATTTGCGACAGTAAAAAATTAACTTGTGAAAAATTTACTGTAGAAATGGCAATCCCTGGCGTATTTAAAATTTGCGACAGTAAAAAATTAATTTGTGAAAAATTTACTGTAGAAAAGGCAATCCCTGGCGTATTTAAAATTTGCGACAGTAAAAAATTAATTTGTGAAAAATTTAATATAGAAAAGGCAATCCCTGGCGCAATTAAAATTTGCGACAGTAGAAAATTATTTTTTGAATAATTTACTATAGAAAAGGCAATCCCTGGCGTATTTAAAATTTGCGACAGTAAAAAATTATTTTTTGAAAAATTTACTGTAGAAAAGGCAATCCCTGGCGTAATTAAAATATGCGACAGTAAAAAATTATTTTTTGAAAAATTTACTATAGAAAAGGCAATCCCTGGCGCAATTAAACTTGCGACAGTAAAAAATTATTTTTTGCAAAATTTACTATAGAAGAGGCAATCCCTGGCGTATTTAAAATTTGCGACAGTATAAAATTAATTTGTGAAAAATTTACTATAGAAAAGGCAATCCCTGGCGTAATTAAAATTTGCGACAGTAAAAAATTAATTTGTGAAAAATTTAATATAGAAAAGGCAATCCCTGGCGCAATTAAAATTTGCGACAGTAGAAAATTATTTTTTGAATAATTTACTATAGAAAAGGCAATCCCTGGCGTATTTAAAATTTGCGACAGTAAAAAATTAATTTTAGAAAAATTTACTATAGAAAAGGCAATCCCTTTCGTAATTAAAATTTTCGACAGTAAAAAAATTGTTTTTGAAAAATTTACTATAGAAAAGGCAATACCTGGCGTAATTAAAATTTGCGACAGTAAAAAATTATTTTTTGAAAAATTTACTGTAGAAAAGGCAATCCCTGGCGTAATTAAAATATGCGACAGTAAAAAATTATTTTTTGAAAAATTTACTATAGAAAAGGCAATCCCTGGCGCAATTAAAACTTGCGACAGTAAAAAATTATTTTTTGCAAAATTTACTATAGAAGAGGCAATCCCTGGCGTATTTAAAATTTGCGACAGTATAAAATTAATTTGTGAAAAATTTACTATAGAAAAGGCAATCCCTGGCGTAATTAAAATTTGCGACAGTAAAAAATTATTTTTTGCAAAATTTACTATAGAAGAGGCAATCCCTGGCGCAATTAAAACTTGCGACAGTAAAAAATTATTTTTTGAAAAATTTACTATAGAAAAGGCAATCCCTGGCGCAATTAAAACTTGCGACAGTAAAAAATTATTTTTTGCAAAATTTACTATAGAAGAGGCAATCCCTGGCGTATTTAAAATTTGCGACAGTATAAAATTTACTATAAAAAAAGCAATCCCTGGCGTAATGAAAATTTGCGACAGTAAAAAATTAATTTGTGAAAAATTTTTCTGTAGAAAAGGCAATCCCTGGCGTATTTAAAATTTGCGACAGTAAAAAATTAATTTGTGAAAAATTTACTGTAGAAAAGGCAATCCCTGGCGTATTTAAAATTTGCGACAGTAAAAAATTAATTTGTGAAAAATTTAATATAGAAAAGGCAATCCCTGGCGCAATTAAAATTTGCGACAGTAGAAAATAATTTTTTGAATAATTTACTATAGAAAAGGCAATCCCTGGCGTATTTAAAATTTGCGACAGTAAAAAATTAATTTTAGAAAAATTTACTATAGAAAAGGCAATCCCTTTCGTAATTAAAATTTTCGACAGTAAAAAAATTGTTTTTGAAAAATTTACTATAGAAAAGGCAATCCCTGGCGCAATTAAAATTTGCGACAGTGAAAAATTAGTTTTTGAAAAATTTACTGTAGAAAAGGCAATCCCTGGCGTAATTAAAATTTGCGACAGTAAAAAATTATTTTTTGAAAAATTTACTGTAGAAAAGGCAATCCCTGGCGTAATTAAAATATGCGACAGTAAAAAATAATTTTTTGAAAAATTTACTATAGAAAAGGCAATCCCTGGCGCAATTAAAACTTGCGACAGTAAAAAATTATTTTTTGTAAAATTTACTATAGAAAAGGCAATCCCTGGCGTATTTAAAATTTGCGACAGTAAAAACTTTTTTTTTGAATAATTTACTATAGAAAAGGCAATCCCTGGCGTATTTAAAATTTGCGACAGTATAAAATTAATTTGTGAAAAATTTACTATAGAAAAGGCAATCCCTGGCGTGTTTAAAATTTGCGGCAGTAAAAAATTAATTTGTGAAAAATTTACTATAGAAAAGGTAATCCCTGGCGCAATAAAAAATTTGCCACAGTAAAAAATTATTTTTTTTGCAAAATTTACTATAGAAAAAGCAATCCCTGGCGTATTTAAAATTTGCGACAGTAAAAAATTAATTTGTGAAAAATTTACTGTAGAAAAGCCAATCCCTGGCGTATTTAAAATTTGCGACAGTAAAAAATTAATTTGTGAAAAATTTACTATAGAAAAGGCAATCCCTGGTGCAATTAAAATTTGCGACAGTAGAAAATTATTTTTTGAAAAATTTACTATAGAAAAGGCAATCCCTGGCGTATTTAAAATTTGCGACAGTAAAAAATTAATTTTAGAAAAATTTACTATAGAAAAGGCAATCCCTGGCGTAATTAAAATATTCGACAGTAAAAAAATTGTTTTTGAAAAATTTACTATAGAAAAGGCAATCCCTGGCGCAATTAAAATTTGCGACAGTGAAAAATTAGTTTTTGAAAAATTTACTGTAGAAAAGGCAATCCCTGGCGTAATTAAGATTTGCGACAGTAAAAAATTATTTTTTGAAAAATTTACTGTAGAAAAGGCAATCCCTGGCGTAATTAAAATTTGCGACAGTAAAAAATTATTTTTTGAAAAATTTACTACAGAAAAGGCAATCCCTGGCGCAATTAAAACTTGCGACAGTAAAAAATTATTTTTTGTAAAATTTACTATAGAAAAGGCAATCCCTGGCGTATTGAAAATTTGCGACAGTAAAAACTTATTTTTTGAATAATTTACTATAGAAAAGGCAATCCCTGGCGTATTTAAAATTTGCGACAGTATAAAATTAATTTGTGAAAAATTTACTATAGAAAAGGCAATCCCTGGCGTGTTTAAAATTTGCGACAGTAAAAAATTAATTTAAGAAAAATTTACTATAGAAAAAGTAATCCCTGGCGCAATTACAATTTGCCACAGTAAAAAATTATTTTTTTTGCAAAATTTACTATAGAAAAGGCAATCCCTGGCGTATTTAAAATTTGCGACAGTAAAAAATTATTTTTTGAAAAATTTACTATAGAAAAGGTAATCCCTGGCGCAATTA
This sequence comes from Dioctria linearis, assembly GCA_963930735.1. Lineage (NCBI taxonomy): Eukaryota > Metazoa > Arthropoda > Insecta > Diptera > Asilidae > Dioctria > Dioctria linearis. Next base: position 80,405 of record CAWVNZ010002193.1, read on the forward strand.
CAATTTGCGACAGTAAAAAATTATTTTTTTGCAAAATTTACTATAGAAGAGGCAATTCCTGGCGCAATTAAAATTTGCGACAGTAGAAAATTAATTTTTGAAAAATTTACTATAGAAAAGGCAATCCCTGGCGGATTTAAAATTTGCGACAGTAAAGAATTAATTTCTGAAAAATTTACTATAGAAAAGGCAATCCCTGGCGCAATTAAAACTTGCGAGAGTAAAAAATTATTTTTTGTAAAATTTACTATAGAAAAGGCAATCCCTGGCGCAATTAAAATTTGCGACAGTAGAAAATTAATTTGTGCAAACTTTACTATAGAATAGGCAATCCCTGGCGAATTTAAAATTTGCGACAGTAAAAAATTAATTTGTGAAAAATTTACTATAGAAATAGCAATCCCTGGCGCAATTAAAACTTGCGAGAGTAAAAAATTATTTTTTGCAAAATTTACTGTAGAAAAGGCAATCCCTGGCGCAATTAAAATTTCCGACAGTAGAAAATTATTGTTTGAAAAATTTACTGTAGAAAAGGCAATCCCTGGCGCAATTAAAGTTTGCGAAAATAAAAAATTATTTTTTGCAAAATTTACTATAGAAGAGGCAATCCCTGGCGTATTTAAAATTTGCGACAGTATAAAATTAATTTGTGAAAAATTTACTATAGAAAAGGCAATCCCTGGCGTAATTAAAATTTGCGACAGTAAAAAATTAACTTGTGAAAAATTTACTGTAGAAAAGGCAATACCTGGCGTATTTAAAATTTGCGTCAGTAAAAAATTAATTTGTGAAAAATTTACTGTAGAAAAGGAAATCCCTGGCCTATTTAAAATTTTCGACAGTAAAAAATTAATTTGTGAAAAATTTATTATAGAAAAGGCAATCCCTGGCGCAATTAAAATTTGCGACAGTAGAAAATTATTTTTTGAAAAATTTACTATAGAAAGGCAATCCCTGGCGTAATTAAAATTTGCGACAGTAAAAAATTATTTTTTGAAAAATTTACTGTAGAAAAGGCAATCCCTGGCGTAATTAAAATTTGCGACAGTAAAAAATTATTTTTTGAAAAATTTACTGTAGAAAAGGCATTCCCTGGCGCAATTAAAATTTGCGACGGTAGAAAATTATTTTTTGAAAAATTTACTGTAGAAAAGGCAATCCCTGGCGCAATTAAAATTTGCGACAGTAAAAAATTATTTTTTGCAAAATTTACTATAGAAAAGGCAATCCCTGGCGTATTTAAAATTTGCGACAGTATAAAATTAGTTTGTGAAAAATTTACTATAGAAAAGGCAATCCCTGGCGTAATGAAAATTTGCGACAGTAAAAAATTAATTTGTGAAAAAATTTTCTTTAGAAAAGGCAATCCCTGGCGTATTTAAAATTTGCGACAGTAAAAAATTAATTTGTGAAAATATTACTGTAGAAAAGGCAATACCTGGCGTATTTAAATTTGCGACAGTAAAAAATTAATTTGTGAAAAATTTACTAAAGAAAAGGCAATCCCTGGCGCAATTAAAATTTGCGACAGTAGAAAATTATTTTTTGAAAAATTTACTATAGAAAAGGCAATCCCTGGCGTATTTAAAATTTGCGACAGTAAAAAATTAATTTTAGAAAAATTTACTATAGAAAAGGCAGTCCCTGGCGCAATTAAAACTTGCGAGAGTAAAAAATTATTTTTTGTAAAATTTACTATAGAAAAGGCAATCCCTGGCGTATTTAAAATTTGCGACAGTAAAAAATTAATTTTTGAAAAATTTACTATAGAAAAGGCAATCCCTGGCGCAATTAAAATTTGCGACAGTGAAAAATTAGTTTTTGAAAAATTTACTGTAGAAAAGGCAATCCCTGGCGTAATTAAAATTTGCGACAGTAAAAAATTATTTTTTGAAAAATTTACTGTAGAAAAGGCAATCCCTGGCGTAATTAAAATTTGCGACAATAAAAAATTATTTTTTGAAAAATTTACTATAGAAAAGGCAATCCCTGGCGCAATTAAAACTTGCGACAGTAAAAAATTAATTTGTGAAAAATTTACTATAGAAAAGGTAATCCCTGGCGCAATTACAATTTGCGACAGCAAAAAATTATTTTTTTGCAAAATTTACTATAGAAGAGGCAATCCCTTGCGCAATTAAAATTTGCGACAGTAGAAAATTAATTTTTGAAAAATTTACTATAGAAAAGGCAATCCTTGGCGGATTTAAAATTTGTGACAGTAAAGAATTAATTTGTGAAAAATTTACTATAGAAAAGGCAATCCCTGGCGCAATTAAAACTTGCGAGAGTAAAAAATTATTTTTTGTAAAATTTACTATAGAAAAGGCAATCCCTGGCGCAATTAAAATTTGCGACAGTAGAAAATTAATTTGTGCAAAATTTACTATAGAATAGGCAATCCCTGGCGAATTTAAAATTTGCGACAGTAAAAAATTAATTTGTGAAAAATTTACTATAGAAATAGCAATCCCTGGCGCAATTAAAACTTGCGAGAGTAAAAAATTATTTTTTGCAAAATTTACTGTAGAAAAGGCAATCCCTGGCGTAATTAAAATTTGCGACAGTAGAAAAATTTTTTGAAAAATTTACTGTATAAAGGCAATCCCTGGCGCAATTAAAGTTTGCGACAATAAAAAATTATTTTTTGCAAAATTTACTATAGAAGAGGCAATCCCTGGCGTATTTAAAATTTGCGACAGTATAAAATTAATTTGTGAAAAATTTACTATAGAAAAGGCAATCCCTGGCGTAATTAAAATTTGCGACAGTAAAAAATTAACTTGTGAAAAATTTACTGTAGAAAAGGCAATCCCTGGCGTATTTAAAATTTGCGACAGTAAAAAATTAATTTGTGAAAAATTTACTGTAGAAAAGGAAATCCCTGGCCTATTAAAAATTCGCGACAGTAAAAAATTAATTTGTGAAAAATTTACTATAGAAAAGGCAATCCCTGGCGCAATTAAAATTTGCGACAGTAGAAAATTATTTTTTGAAAAATTTACTATAGAAAGGCAATCCCTGGCGTATTTAAAATTTGCGACAGTAAAAAATTAATTTTTGAAAAATTTACTATAGAAAAGGCAATCCCTGGCGTAATTAAAATTTTCGAGAGTAAAAAATTTGTTTTTGAAAAACTTTCTATAGAAAAGGCAATCCCTGGCGCAATTAAAATTTGCGACAGTAAAAAATTAGTTTTTGAAAAATTTACTGTAGAAAAGGCAATCCCTGGCGTAATTAAAATTTGCGACAGTAAAAAATTATTTTTTGAAAAATTTACTGTAGAAAAGGCAATCCCTGGCGTAATTAAAATTTGCGATAGTAAAAAATTATTTTTTGAAAAATTTACTGTAGAAAAGGCAATCCCTGGCGCAATTAAAATTTGCGACAGTAAAAAATTATTTTTTGCAAAAATTTACTATAGAAGAGGCAATCCCTGGCGTATTTAAAATTTGCGACAGTATAAAATTAGTTTGTGAAAAATTTACTATAGAAAAGGCAATCCCTGGCGCAATTAAAATTTGCGACAGTAGAAAATTATTTTTTGAAAAATTTACTATAGAAAGGCAATCCCTGGCGTAATTAAAATTTGCGACAGTAAAAAATTATTTTTTGAAAAATTTACTGTAGAAAAGGCAATCCCTGGCGTAATTAAAATTTGCGACAGTAAAAAATTATTTTTTGAAAAATTTACTGTAGAAAAGGCATTCCCTGGCGCAATTAAAATTTGCGACGGTAGAAAATTATTTTTTGAAAAATTTACTGTAGAAAAGGCAATCGCTGGCGCAATTAAAATTTGCGACAGTAAAAAATTATTTTTTGCAAAATTTACTATAGAAAAGGCAATCCCTGGCGTATTTAAAATTTGCGACAGTATAAAATTAGTTTGTGAAAAATTTACTATAGAAAAGGCAATCCCTGGCGTAATGAAAATTTGCGACAGTAAAAAATTAATTTGTGAAAAAAATTTCTTTAGAAAAGGCAATCCCTGGCGTATTTAAAATTTGCGACAGTAAAAAATTAATTTGTGAAAATATTACTGTAGAAAAGGCAATACCTGGCGTATTTAAATTTGCGACAGTAAAAAATTAATTTGTGAAAAATTTACTAAAGAAAAGGCAATCCCTGGCGCAATTAAAATTTGCGACAGTAGAAAATTATTTTTTGAAAAATTTACTATAGAAAAGGCAATCCCTGGCGTATTTAAAATTTGCGACAGTAAAAAATTAATTTTAGAAAAATTTACTATAGAAAAGGCAGTCCCTGGCGCAATTAAAATTTGCGACAGTAGAAAATTATTTTTTGAAAAATTTACTATAGAAAGGCAATCCCTGGCGTATTTAAAATTTGCGACAGTAAAAAATTAATTTTTGAAAAATTTACTATAGAAAAGGCAATCCCTGGCGTAATTAAAATTTTCAAGAGTAAAAAATTTGTTTTTGAAAAACTTTCTATAGAAAAGGCAATCCCTGGCGCAATTAAAATTTGCGACAGTAAAAAATTAGTTTTTGAAAAATTTACTGTAGAAAAGGCAATCCCTGGCGTAATTAAAATTTGCGACAGTAAAAAATTATTTTTTGAAAAATTTACTGTAGAAAAGGCAATCCCTGGCGTAATTAAAATTTGCGATAGTAAAAAATTATTTTTTGAAAAATTTACTGTAGAAAAGGCAATCCCTGGCGCAATTAAAATTTGCGACAGTAAAAAATTATTTTTTGCAAAAATTTACTATAGAAGAGGCAATCCCTGGCGTATTTAAAATTTGCGACAGTATAAAATTAGTTTGTGAAAAATTTACTATAGAAAAGGCAATCCCTGGCGCAATTAAAATTTGCGACAGTAGAAAATTATTTTTTGAAAAATTTACTATAGAAAGGCAATCCCTGGCGTAATTAAAATTTGCGACAGTAAAAAATTATTTTTTGAAAAATTTACTGTAGAAAAGGCAATCCCTGGCGTAATTAAAATTTGCGACAGTAAAAAATTATTTTTTGAAAAATTTACTGTAGAAAAGGCATTCCCTGGCGCAATTAAAATTTGCGACGGTAGAAAATTATTTTTTGAAAAATTTACTGTAGAAAAGGCAATCCCTGGCGCAATTAAAATTTGCGACAGTAAAAAATTATTTTTTGCAAAAATTTACTATAGAAGAGGCAATCCCTGGCGTATTTAAAATTTGCGACAGTATAAAATTAGTTTGTGAAAAATTTACTATAGAAAAGGCAATCCCTGGCGCAATTAAAATTTGCGACAGTAGAAAATTATTTTTTGAAAAATTTACTATAGAAAGGCAATCCCTGGCGTAATTAAAATTTGCGACAGTAAAAAATTATTTTTTGAAAAATTTACTGTAGAAAAGGCAATCCCTGGCGTAATTAAAATTTGCGACAGTAAAAAATTATTTTTTGAAAAATTTACTGTAGAAAAGGCATTCCCTGGCGCAATTAAAATTTGCGACGGTAGAAAATTATTTTTTGAAAAATTTACTGTAGAAAAGGCAATCCCTGGCGCAATTAAAATTTGCGACAGTAAAAAATTATTTTTTGCAAAATTTACTATAGAAAAGGCAATCCCTGGCGTATTTAAAATTTGCGACAGTATAAAATTAGTTTGTGAAAAATTTACTATAGAAAAGGCAATCCCTGGCGTAATGAAAATTTGCGACAGTAAAAAATTAATTTGTGAAAAAAATTTCTTTAGAAAAGGCAATCCCTGGCGTATTTAAAATTTGCGACAGTAAAAAATTAATTTGTGAAAATATTACTGTAGAAAAGGCAATACCTGGCGTATTTAAATTTGCGACAGTAAAAAATTAATTTGTGAAAAATTTACTAAAGAAAAGGCAATCCCTGGCGCAATTAAAATTTGCGACAGTAGAAAATTATTTTTTGAAAAATTTACTATAGAAAAGGCAATCCCTGGCGTATTTAAAATTTGCGACAGTAAAAAATTAATTTTAGAAAAATTTACTATAGAAAAGGCAGTCCCTGGCGCAATTAAAATTTGCGACAGTAGAAAATTATTTTTTGAAAAATTTACTATAGAAAGGCAATCCCTGGCGTATTTAAAATTTGCGACAGTAAAAAATTAATTTTTGAAAAATTTACTATAGAAAAGGCAATCCCTGGCGTAATTAAAATTTTCGAGAGTAAAAAATTTGTTTTTGAAAAACTTTCTATAGAAAAGGCAATCCCTGGCGCAATTAAAATTTGCGACAGTAAAAAATTAGTTTTTGAAAAATTTACTGTAGAAAAGGCAATCCCTGGCGTAATTAAAATTTGCGACAGTAAAAAATTATTTTTTGAAAAATTTACTGTAGAAAAGGCATTCCCTGGCGCAATTAAAATTTGCGACGGTAGAAAATTATTTTTTGAAAAATTTACTGTAGAAAAGGCAATCCCTGGCGCAATTAAAATTTGCGACAGTAAAAAATTATTTTTTGCAAAATTTACTATAGAAAAGGCAATCCCTGGCGTATTTAAAATTTGCGACAGTATAAAATTAGTTTGTGAAAAATTTACTATAGAAAAGGCAATCCCTGGCGTAATGAAAATTTGCGACAGTAAAAAATTAATTTGTGAAAAAATTTTCTTTAGAAAAGGCAATCCCTGGCGTATTTAAAATTTGCGACAGTAAAAAATTAATTTGTGAAAATATTACTGTAGAAAAGGCAATACCTGGCGTATTTAAATTTGCGACAGTAAAAAATTAATTTGTGAAAAATTTACTAAAGAAAAGGCAATCCCTGGCGACTTTCACAGCAACAATTATGCCACTTCATAATATGCAAACTAAAATCATAAAATTATGTTTAAGAAAATCAAAGTACTTTTCAACCACGCAAGCTTTCAGAGATTTCGATGTAATGACTCTTCGACAGATCTACTGCTTTACATTACTAAAGTTTATTTTTTTGAATCTATCAAATTTCCCAGTACATCACACAAATTACTCCACACGTAGACAAGCAACATTACCTTTGGCAATTAAGAGATGTTCAAAAGCCTTAACACAAAGACATGCCAGTATAATAGGACCAAAACTTTATAATAACTTACCACCTGAAGTCAAAGAAAATTTGAATGTAGCTAGCTATAAAAAATTAACTAAAACCCATGTTAAAAATCATTTAAATATCTTTCAGATAAATACTTACTTCATGTAAACATAGATTCATATTTATACAAGCATGCTTTTTAGTATTTACAAACTCTAAAATTTACTTCTCAATTTTTGTAAATAGTATCTAGTTCAAGGCTGCACCGTGCTCACACACAAGCCTAGCTTATGTGAGTCATTAGCTTAAATTCTTCTCACTGTAATTTGAATTTTTGTTGTACAATAATTAAGCTTCAATAAACTTAAACTTAAAAAAATTAAAATTTGCGACAGTAGAAAATTATTTTTTGAAAAATTTACTATAGAAAAGGCAATCCCTGGCGTATTTAAAATTTGCGACAGTAAAAAATTAATTTTAGAAAAATTTACTATAGAAAAGGCAGTCCCTGGCGCAATTAAAACTTGCGAGAGTAAAAAATTATTTTTTGTAAAATTTACTATAGAAAAGGCAATCCCTGGCGTATTTAAAATTTGCGACAGTAAAAAATTAATTTTTGAAAAATTTACTATAGAAAAGGCAATCCCTGGCGCAATTAAAATTTGCGACAGTGAAAAATTAGTTTTTGAAAAATTTACTGTAGAAAAGGCAATCCCTGGCGTAATTAAAATTTGCGACAGTAAAAAATTATTTTTTGAAAAATTTACTGTAGAAAAGGCAATCCCTGGCGTAATTAAAATTTGCGACAATAAAAAATTATTTTTTGAAAAATTTACTATAGAAAAGGCAATCCCTGGCGCAATTAAAACTTGCGACAGTAAAAAATTAATTTGTGAAAAATTTACTATAGAAAAGGTAATCCCTGGCGCAATTACAAATTGCGACAGCAAAAAATTATTTTTTTGCAAAATTTACTATAGAAGAGGCAATCCCTTGCGCAATTAAAATTTGCGACAGTAGAAAATTAATTTTTGAAAAATTTACTATAGAAAAGGCAATACTTGGCGGATTTAAAATTTGTGACAGTAAAGAATTAATTTGTGAAAAATTTACTATAGAAAAGGCAATCCCTGGCGCAATTAAAACTTGCGAGAGTAAAAAATTATTTTTTGTAAAATTTACTATAGAAAAGGCAATCCCTGGCGCAATTAAAATTTGCGACAGTAGAAAATTAATTTGTGCAAAATTTACTATAGAATAGGCAATCCCTGGCGAATTTAAAATTTGCGACAGTAAAAAATTAATTTGTGAAAAATTTACTATAGAAATAGCAATCCCTGGCGCAATTAAAACTTGCGAGAGTAAAAAATTATTTTTTGCAAAATTTACTGTAGAAAAGGCAATCCCTGGCGTAATTAAAATTTGCGACAGTAGAAAAATTTTTTGAAAAATTTACTGTATAAAGGCAATCCCTGGCGCAATTAAAGTTTGCGACAATAAAAAATTATTTTTTGCAAAATTTACTATAGAAGAGGCAATCCCTGGCGTATTTAAAATTTGCGACAGTATAAAATTAATTTGTGAAAAATTTACTATAGAAAAGGCAATCCCTGGCGTAATTAAAATTTGCGACAGTAAAAAATTAACTTGTGAAAAATTTACTGTAGAAAAGGCAATCCCTGGCGTATTTAAAATTTGCGACAGTAAAAAATTAATTTGTGAAAAATTTACTGTAGAAAAGGAAATCCCTGGCCTATTAAAAATTCGCGACAGTAAAAAATTAATTTGTGAAAAATTTACTATAGAAAAGGCAATCCCTGGCGCAATTAAAATTTGCGACAGTAGAAAATTATTTTTTGAAAAATTTACTATAGAAAGGCAATCCCTGGCGTATTTAAAATTTGCGACAGTAAAAAATTAATTTTTGAAAAATTTACTATAGAAAAGGCAATCCCTGGCGTAATTAAAATTTTCGAGAGTAAAAAATTTGTTTTTGAAAAACTTTCTATAGAAAAGGCAATCCCTGGCGCAATTAAAATTTGCGACAGTAAAAAATTAGTTTTTGAAAAATTTACTGTAGAAAAGGCAATCCCTGGCGTAATTAAAATTTGCGACAGTAAAAAATTATTTTTTGAAAAATTTACTGTAGAAAAGGCAATCCCTGGCGTAATTAAAATTTGCGATAGTAAAAAATTATTTTTTGAAAAATTTACTGTAGAAAAGGCAATCCCTGGCGCAATTAAAATTTGCGACAGTAAAAAATTATTTTTTGCAAAAATTTACTATAGAAGAGGCAATCCCTGGCGTATTTAAAATTTGCGACAGTATAAAATTAGTTTGTGAAAAATTTACTATAGAAAAGGCAATCCCTGGCGTAATGAAAATTTGCGACAGTAAAAAATTAATTTGTGAAAAAATTTTCTGTAGAAAAGGCAATCCCTGGCGTATTTAAAATTTGCGACAGTAAAAAATTAATTTGTGAAAAAATTACTGTAGAAAAGGCAATCCCTGGCGTATTTAAAATTTGCGACAGTAAAAAATTAATTTGTGAAAAATTTACTATAGAAAAGGCAATCCCTGGCGCAATTAAAATTTGCGACAGTAGAAAATTATTTTTTGAAATATTTACTATAGAAAAGGCAATCCCTGGCGTATTTAAAATTTGCGACAGTAAAAAATTAATTTTAGAAAAATTTACTATAGAAAAGGCAATCACTGGCGTAATTAAAATTTTCGACAGTAAAAAAATTGTTTTTGAAAAATTTACTATAGAAAAGGCAATACCTGGCGCAATTAAAATTTGCGACAGTAAAAACTTATTTTTTGAATAATTTGCTATAGAAAAGGTAATCCCTGGCGCAATTACAATTTGCGACAGTAAAAAATTATTTTTTTTGCAAAATTTACTATAGAAGAGCCAATCCCTGGCGCAATTAAAATTTGCGACAGTAGAAAATTAATTTTTGAAAAATTTACTATAGAAAAGGCAATCCCTGGCGTAATTAAAATTTGCGACATTAAAAAATTATTTTTTGAAAAATTTAATATGGAAAAGGCAATACCTGGCGTAATTAAAATTTGCGACAGTAGAAAATTAATTTGTGAAAAATTTACTATAGAAAAGGCAATCCCTGGCGGACTTAAAATTTGCGACAGTAAAAAATTAATTTGTGAAAAATTTACTATAGAAAAGGCAATCCCTGGCGCAATTAAAACTTCCGACAGTAAAAAATTAATTTGTGAAAAATTTACTATAGAAAAGGCAATCCCTGGCGGATTTAAATTTTGCGACAGTAAAGAATTAATTTGTGAAAAATTTACTATGGAAAACGCAATCCCTGGCGCAATTAAAACTTGGGAAATTAAAAAATTATATTTTGCAAAATTTACTGTAGAAAAGGCAATCGCTGGCGCAATTAAAATTTGCGACAGTAGAAAATTATTTTTTGAAAAATTTACTATAGAAAAGGCAATCCCTGGCGTAATTAAAATTTGCGACAGTAAAAAATTATTTTTTGTAAAATTTACTATAGAAAAGGCAATCCCTGGCGTAATTAAAATTTTCGACAGTAAAAAATTAGTTTTTGAAAAATTTACTATAGAAAACGCAATCCCTGGCGTATTAAAATTTGCGACAGTAAAAAATTAATTTGTGAAAAATTTACTATAGAAAAGGTAATCCCTGGCGCAATTACAATTTGCGACAGCAAAAAATTATTTTTTTGCAAAATTTACTATAGAAGAGGCAATCCCTTGCGCAATTAAAATTTGCGACAGTAGAAAATTAATTTTTGAAAAATTTACTATAGAAAAGGCAATACTTGGCGGATTTAAAATTTGTGACAGTAAAGAATTAATTTGTGAAAAATTTACTATAGAAAAGGCAATCCCTGGCGCAATTAAAACTTGCGAGAGTAAAAAATTATTTTTTGTAAAATTTACTATAGAAAAGGCAATCCCTGGCGCAATTAAAATTTGCGACAGTAGAAAATTAATTTGTGCAAAATTTACTATAGAATAGGCAATCCCTGGCGAATTTAAAATTTGCGACAGTAAAAAATTAATTTGTGAAAAATTTACTATAGAAATAGCAATCCCTGGCGCAATTAAAACTTGCGAGAGTAAAAAATTATTTTTTGCAAAATTTACTGTAGAAAAGGCAATCCCTGGCGTAATTAAAATTTGCGACAGTAGAAAAATTTTTTGAAAAATTTACTGTATAAAGGCAATCCCTGGCGCAATTAAAGTTTGCGACAATAAAAAATTATTTTTTGCAAAATTTACTATAGAAGAGGCAATCCCTGGCGTATTTAAAATTTGCGACAGTATAAAATTAATTTGTGAAAAATTTACTATAGAAAAGGCAATCCCTGGCGTAATTAAAATTTGCGACAGTAAAAAATTAACTTGTGAAAAATTTACTGTAGAAAAGGCAATCCCTGGCGTATTTAAAATTTGCGACAGTAAAAAATTAATTTGTGAAAAATTTACTGTAGAAAAGGAAATCCCTGGCCTATTAAAAATTCGCGACAGTAAAAAATTAATTTGTGAAAAATTTACTATAGAAAAGGCAATCCCTGGCGCAATTAAAATTTGCGACAGTAGAAAATTATTTTTTGAAAAATTTACTATAGAAAGGCAATCCCTGGCGTATTTAAAATTTGCGACAGTAAAAAATTAATTTTTGAAAAATTTACTATAGAAAAGGCAATCCCTGGCGTAATTAAAATTTTCGAGAGTAAAAAATTTGTTTTGAAAAACTTTCTATAGAAAAGGCAATCCCTGGCGCAATTAAAATTTGCGACAGTAAAAAATTAGTTTTTGAAAAATTTACTGTAGAAAAGGCAATCCCTGGCGTAATTAAAATTTGCGACAGTAAAAAATTATTTTTTGAAAAATTTACTGTAGAAAAGGCAATCCCTGGCGTAATTAAAATTTGCGATAGTAAAAAATTATTTTTTGAAAAATTTACTGTAGAAAAGGCAATCCCTGGCGCAATTAAAATTTGCGACAGTAAAAAATTATTTTTTGCAAAAATTTACTATAGAAGAGGCAATCCCTGGCGTATTTAAAATTTGCGACAGTATAAAATTAGTTTGTGAAAAATTTACTATAGAAAAGGCAATCCCTGGCGTAATGAAAATTTGCGACAGTTAAAAAATTAATTTGTGAAAAAATTTTCTGTAGAAAAGGCAATCCCTGGCGTATTTAAAATTTGCGACAGTAAAAAATTAATTTGTGAAAAAATTACTGTAGAAAAGGCAATCCCTGGCGTATTTAAAATTTGCGACAGTAAAAAATTAATTTGTGAAAAATTTACTATAGAAAAGGCAATCCCTGGCGCAATTAAAATTTGCGACAGTAGAAAATTATTTTTTGAAATATTTACTATAGAAAAGGCAATCCCTGGCGTATTTAAAATTTGCGACAGTAAAAAATTAATTTTAGAAAAATTTACTATAGAAAAGGCAATCACTGGCGTAATTAAAATTTTCGACAGTAAAAAAATTGTTTTTGAAAAATTTACTATAGAAAAGGCAATACCTGGCGCAATTAAAATTTGCGACAGTAAAAACTTATTTTTTGAATAATTTGCTATAGAAAAGGTAATCCCTGGCGCAATTACAATTTGCGACAGTAAAAAATTATTTTTTTTGCAAAATTTACTATAGAAGAGCCAATCCCTGGCGCAATTAAAATTTGCGACAGTAGAAAATTAATTTTTGAAAAATTTACTATAGAAAAGGCAATCCCTGGCGTAATTAAAATTTGCGACATTAAAAAATTATTTTTTGAAAAATTTAATATGGAAAAGGCAATACCTGGCGTAATTAAAATTTGCGACAGTAGAAAATTAATTTGTGAAAAATTTACTATAGAAAAGGCAATCCCTGGCGGACTTAAAATTTGCGACAGTAAAAAATTAATTTGTGAAAAATTTACTATAGAAAAGGCAATCCCTGGCGCAATTAAAACTTCCGACAGTAAAAAATTAATTTGTGAAAAATTTACTATAGAAAAGGCAATCCCTGGCGGATTTAAATTTTGCGACAGTAAAGAATTAATTTGTGAAAAATTTACTATGGAAAACGCAATCCCTGGCGCAATTAAAACTTGGGAAATTAAAAAATTATATTTTGCAAAATTTACTGTAGAAAAGGCAATCGCTGGCGCAATTAAAATTTGCGACAGTAGAAAATTATTTTTTGAAAAATTTACTATAGAAAAGGCAATCCCTGGCGTAATTAAAATTTGCGACAGTAAAAAATTATTTTTTGTAAAATTTACTATAGAAAAGGCAATCCCTGGCGTAATTAAAATTTTCGACAGTAAAAAATTAGTTTTTGAAAAATTTACTATAGAAAACGCAATCCCTGGCGTATTTAAAATTTGCGACAGTAAAAAATTATTTTTTGAATAATTTACTATAGAAAAGGCAATCCCTGGCGTATTTAAAATTTACGACAGTATAAAATTAATTTGTGAAAAATTTACTATAGAAAACGCAATCCCTGGCGTGTTTAAAATTTGCGACAGTAAAAAATTAATTTGTGAAAAATTTACTATTAAAAAGGTAATCCCTGGCGCAATTACAAATTGCGACAGTAAAAAATTATTTTTTTGCAAAATTTACTATAGAAAAGGCAATCCCTGGCGTATTTAAAATTTGCGACAGTAAAAAATTATTTTTTTTTAAAAATTTACTATAGAAAAGGCAATCCCTGGCGTATTTAAAATTTGCGACAGTAAAAAATTATTTTTTGAAAAATTTACTATAGAAAAGGTAATCCCTGGCGCAATTACAATTTGCGACAGTAAAACATTATTTTTTTGCAAATTTTACTATAGAAAAGCAATCCCTGGCGTAATTACAATTTGCTACAGTAAAAAATTATTTTTTGAAAAATTTACTGTAGAAAAGGCAATCCCTGGCGTAGTTAAAATTTGCGACAGTAAAAAATTATTTTTTGCAAAATTTACTGTAGAAAAGGCAATCCCTGGCGCAATTAAAACTTGCGACAGTAAAAAATTAATTTTTGAAAAATTTACTATAGAAAAGGCAATCCCTGGCGCAATTAAAACTTGCGAGATTAAAAAATTATTTTTTGTAAAATTTACTATAGAAAAGGCAATCCCTGGCGCAATTAAAATTTGCGGCAGTAAAAAATTAATTTGTGAAAAATTTACTATAGAAAAAGCAATCCCTGGCGGATTTAAAATTTGCGACAGTAAAAAATTAATTTGTGAAAAATTTACTATAGAAAAGGCAATCCCTGGCACAATTAAAACTTGCGACAGCAAAAAATTATTTTTTGCAAAATTTACTGTAGAAAAGGCAATCCCTGGCGCAATTAAAATTTGCGACAGTAGAAAATTATTTTTTGAAAAGTTTATTGTAGAAAAGGCAATCCCTGGCGCAATTAAAATTTGCGACAGTAAAAAATTATTTTTTGCAAAATTTACTATAGAAGAGGCAATCCCTGGCGTATTTAAAATTTGCGACAGTATAAAATAATTTTTTGAAAAATTTACAATAGAAAAGGCAATCCCTGGCGTAATTAAAATTTGCGACAGTAAAAAATTCATTTGTGAAAAATTTACTGTAGAAAAGGCAATCCCTGGCGTATTTAAAATTTGCGACAGTAAAAAATTAATTTGTGAAAAATTTACTGTAGAAAAGGCAATCCCTGGCGTATTTAAAATTTGTGAAAAATTTACTATAGAAAAGGTAATCCCTGGCGCAATTACAATTTGCGACAGCAAAAAATTATTTTTTTGCAAAATATACTATAGAAGAGGCAATCCCCTGCGCAATTAAAATTTGCGACAGTAGAAAATGAATTTTTGAAAAATTTACTATAGAAAAGGCAATCCCTGGCGGATTTAAAATTTGTGACAGTAAAGAATTAATTTGTGAAAAATTTACTATAGAAAAGGCAATCCCTGGCGCAATTAAAACTTGCGAGAGTAAAAAATTATTTTTTGTAAAATTTACTATAGAAAAGGCAATCCCTGGCGCAATTAAAATTTGCGACAGTAGAAAATTAATTTGTGCAAAATTTACTATAGAATAGGCAATCCCTGGCGAATTTAAAATTTGCGACAGTAAAAAATTAATTTGTGAAAAATTTACTATAGAAATAGCAATCCCTGGCGCAATTAAAACTTGCGAGAGTAAAAAATTATTTTTTGCAAAATTTACTGTAGAAAAGGCAATCCCTGGCGTAATTAAAATTTGCCACAGTAGAAAATTATTTTTTGAAAAATTTACTGTATAAAGGCAATCCCTGGCGCAATTAAAGTTTGCGACAATAAAAAATTATTTTTTGCAAAATTTACTATAGAAGAGGCAATCCCTGGCGTATTTAAAATTTGCGACAGTATAAAATTAATTTGTGAAAAATTTACTATAGAAAAGGCAATCCCTGGCGTAATTAAAATTTGCGACAGTAAAAAATTAACTTGTGAAAAATTTACTGTAGAAAAGGCAATCCCTGGCGTATTTAAAATTTGCGACAGTAAAAAATTAATTTGTGAAAAATTTACTGTAGAAAAGGAAATCCCTGGCCTATTAAAAATTCGCGACAGTAAAAAATTAATTTTTGAAAAATTTACTATAGAAAAGGCAATCCCTGGCGTATTTAAAATTTGCGACAGTAAAAAATTAATTTTTGAAAAATTTACTATAGAAAAGGCAATCCCTGGCGTAATTAAAATTTTCGAGAGTAAAAAATTTGTTTTTGAAAAACTTTCTACAGAAAAGGCAATCCCTGGCGCAATTAAAATTTGCGACAGTAAAAAATTAGTTTTTGAAAAATTTACTGTAGAAAAGGCAATCCCTGGCGTAATTAAAATTTGCGACAGTAAAAAATTATTTTTTGAAAAATTTACTGTAGAAAAGGCAATCCCTGGCGTAATTAAAATTTGCGACAGTAAAAAATTATTTTTTGAAAAATTTACAGTAGAAAAGGCATTCCCTGGCGCAATTAAAATTTGCGACAGTAGAAAATTATTTTTTGAAAAATTTACTGTAGAAAAGGCAATCCCTGGCGCAATTAAAATTTGCGACAGTAAAAAATTATTTTTTGCAAAATTTACTATAGAAGAGGCAATCCCTGGCGTATTTAAAATTTGCGACAGTATAAATGTAGTTTGTGAAAAATTTACTATAGAAAAGGCAATCCCTGGCGTAATGAAAATTTGCGACAGTAAAAAATTAATTTGTGAAAAAATTTTCTGTAGAAAAGGCAATCCCTGGCGTATTTAAAATTTGCGACAGTAAAAAATTAATTTGTGAAAAAATTACTGTAGAAAAGGCAATCCCTGGCGTATTTAAAATTTGCGACAGTAAAAAATTAATTTGTGAAAAATTTACTATAGAAAAGGCAATCCCTGGCGCAATTAAAATTTGCGACAGTAGAAAATTATTTTTTGAAAAATTTACTATAGAAAAGGCAATCCCTGGCGTATTTAAAATTTGCGACAGTAAAAAATTAATTTTAGAAAAATTTACTATAGAAAAGGCAATCCCTGGCGTAATTAAAATTTTCGACAGTAAAAAAATTGTTTTTGAAAAATTTACTATAGAAAAGGCAATCCCTGGCGCAATTAAAATTTGCGACAGTGAAAAATTAGTTTTTGAAAAATTTACTGTAGGAAAGGCAATCCCTGGCGTAATTAAAATTTGCGACAGTAAAAAATTATTTTTTGAAAAATTTACTGTAGAAAAGGCAATCCCTGGCGTAATTAAAATTTGCGACAGTAAAAAATTATTTTTTGAAAAATTTACTATAGAAAAGGCAATCCCTGGCGCAATTAAAACTTGCGACAGTAAAAAATTATTTTTTGTAAAATTTACTATAGAAAAGGCAATCCCTGGCGTATTTAAAATTTGCGACAGTAAAAACTTATTTTTTGAATAATTTGCTATAGAAAAGGCAATCCCTGGCGTATTTAAAATTTCCGACAATATAAAATTAATTTGGGAAAAATTTACTATAGAAAAGGCAATCCCTGGCGTGTTTAAAATTTGCGACAGTAAAAAATTAATTTGTGAAAAATTTACTATAGAAAAGGTAATCCCTGGCGCAATTACAATTTGCGACAGTAAAAAATTATTTTTTTTGCAAAATTTACTATAGAAAAGGCAATCCCTGGCGTATTTAAAATTTGCGACAGTAAAAAATTATTTTTTGAAAAATTTACTATAGAAAAGGTAATCCCTGGCGCAATTACAATTTGCGACAGTAAAAAATTATTTTTTTGCAAAATTTACTATAGAAGAGCCAATCCCTGGCGCAATTAAAATTTGCGACAGTAGAAAATTAATTTTTGAAAAATTTACTATAGAAAAGGCAATCCCTGGCGTAATTAAAATTTGCGACATTAAAAAATTATTTTTTGAAAAATTTAATATGGAAAAGGCAATACCTGGCGTAATTAAAATTTGCGACAGTAGAAAATTAATATGTGAAAAATTTACTATAGAATAGGCAATCCCTGGCGAATTTAAAATTTGCGACAGTAAAAAATTAATTTGTGAAAAATTTACTATAGAAATAGCAATCCCTGGCGCAATTAAAACTTGCGAGAGTAAAAAATTATTTTTTGCAAAATTTACTGTAGAAAAGGCAATCCCTGGCGTAATTAAAATTTGCGACAGTAGAAAATTATTTTTTGAAAAATTTACTGTATAAAGGCAATCCCTGGCGCAATTAAAGTTTGCGACAATAAAAAATTATTTTTTGCAAAATTTACTATAGAAGAGGCAATCCCTGGCGTATTTAAAATTTGCGACAGTATAAAATTAATTTGTGAAAAATTTACTATAGAAAAGGCAATCCCTGGCGTAATTAAAATTTGCGACAGTAAAAAATTAACTTGTGAAAAATTTACTGTAGAAAAGGCAATCCCTGGCGTATTTAAAATTTGCGACAGTAAAAAATTAATTTGTGAAAAATTTACTGTAGAAAAGGCAATCCCTGGCGTATTTAAAATTTGCGACAGTAAAAAATTAATTTGTGAAAAATTTACTATAGAAAAGGCAATCCCTGGCGCAATTAAAATTTGCGACAGTAGAAAATTATTTTTTGAAAAATTTACTATAGAAAAGGCAATCCCTGGCGTATTTAAAATTTGCGACAGTAAAAAATTAATTTTAGAAAAATTTACTATAGAAAAGGCAATCCCTGGCGTAATTAAAATTTTCGACAGTAAAAAAATTGTTTTTGAAAAATTTACTATAGAAAAGGCAATCCCTGGCGCAATTAAAATTTGCGACAGTGAAAAATTAGTTTTTGAAAAATTTACTGTAGGAAAGGCAATCCCTGGCGTAATTAAAATTTGCGACAGTAAAAAATTATTTTTTGAAAAATTTACTGTAGAAAAGGCAATCCCTGGCGTAATTAAAATTTGCGACAGTAAAAAATTATTTTTTGAAAAATTTACTATAGAAAAGGCAATCCCTGGCGCAATTAAAACTTGCGACAGTAAAAAATTATTTTTTGTAAAATTTACTATAGAAAAGGCAATCCCTGGCGTATTTAAAATTTGCGACAGTAAAAACTTATTTTTTGAATAATTTGCTATAGAAAAGGCAATCCCTGGCGTATTTAAAATTTCCGACAGTATAAAATTAATTTGGGAAAAATTTACTATAGAAAAGGCAATCCCTGGCGTGTTTAAAATTTGCGACAGTAAAAAATTAATTTGTGAAAAATTTACTATAGAAAAGGTAATCCCTGGCGCAATTACAATTTGCGACAGTAAAAAATTATTTTTTTTGCAAAATTTACTATAGAAAAGGCAATCCCTGGCGTATTTAAAATTTGCGACAGTAAAAAATTATTTTTTGAAAAATTTACTATAGAAAAGGTAATCCCTGGCGCAATTACAATTTGCGACAGTAAAAAATTATTTTTTTGCAAAATTTACTATAGAAGAGCCAATCCCTGGCGCCATTAAAATTTGCGACAGTAGAAAATTAATTTTTGAAAAATTTACTATAGAAAAGGCAATCCCTGGCGTAATTAAAATTTGCGACATTAAAAAATTATTTTTTGAAAAATTTAATATGGAAAAGGCAATACCTGGCGTAATTAAAATTTACGACAGTAGAAAATTAATATGTGAAAAATTTACTATAGAAAAGGCAATCCCTGGCGGACTTAAAATTTGCGACAGTAAAAAATTAATTTGTGAAAAATTTACTATAGAAAAGGCAATCCCTGGCGCAATTAAAACTTCCGACAGTAAAAAATTAATTTGTGAAAAATTTACTATAGAAAAGGCAATCCCTGGCGGATTTAAAATTTGCGACAGTAAAGAATTAATTTGTGAAAAATTTACTATGGAAAACGCAATCCCTGGCGCAATTAAAACTTGCGAAATTAAAAAATTATTTTTTGCAAAATTTACTGTAGAAAAGTCAATCGCTGGCGCAATTAAAATTTGCGACAGTAGAAAATTATTTTTTGAAAAATTTACTATAGAAAAGGCAATCCCTGGCGTAATTAAAATTTGCGACAGAAAAAATTATTTTTTGTAAAATTTACTATAGAAAAGGCAATCCCTGGCGTAATTAAAATTTTCGACAGTAAAAAATTAGTTTTTGAAAAATTTACTATAAAAAACGCAATCCCTGGCGTATTTAAAATTTGCGACAGTAAAAAATTCTTTTTTGAATAATTTATTATAGAAAAGGCAATCCCTGGCGTATTTAAAATTTACGACAGTATAAAATTAATTTGTGAAAAATTTACTATAGAAAACGCAATCCCTGGCGTGTTTAAAATTTGCGAGATTAAAAAATTATTTTTTGTAAAATTTACTATAGAAAAGGCAATCCCTGGCGCAATTAAAATTTGCGACAGTAAAAAATTAATTTGTGAAAAATTTACTATAGAAAAAACAATCCCTGGCGGATTTAAAATTTGCGACAGTAAAAAATTAATTTGTGAAAAATTTACTATAGAAAAGGCAATCCCTGGCACAATTAAAACTTGCGACAGCAAAAAATTATTTTTTGCAAAATTTACTGTAGAAAAGGCAATCCCTGGCGCAATTAAAATTTGCGACAGTAGAAAATTATTTTTTGAAAAGTTTATTGTAGAAAAGGCAATCCCTGGCGCAATTAAAATTTGCGACAGTAAAAAATTATTTTTTGTAAAATTTACTATAGAAGAGGCAATCCCTGGCGTATTTAAAATTTGCGACAGTATAAAATAATTTTTTGAAAAATTTACAATAGAAAAGGCAACCCCTGGCGTAATTAAAATTTGCGACAGTAAAAAATTCATTTGTGAAAAATTTACTGTAGAAAAGGCAATCCCTGGCGTATTTAAAATTTGCGACAGTAAAAAAT
The DNA here is from genome assembly GCA_963930735.1 of Dioctria linearis. Taxonomy (NCBI): domain Eukaryota; kingdom Metazoa; phylum Arthropoda; class Insecta; order Diptera; family Asilidae; genus Dioctria; species Dioctria linearis. The sequence goes on from CAWVNZ010002193.1 coordinate 100,765, forward strand.
TCATTTGTGAAAAATTTACTGTAGAAAAGGCAATCCCTGGCGTATTTAAAATTTGCGACAGTAAAAAATTAATTTGTGAAAAATTTACTATAGTAAAGGCAATCCCTGGCGTAATTGAAATTTGCGACAGTAAAAAATTAGTTTTTGAAAAATTTACTATAGAAAAGGCAAAACCTGGCGTAATTAAAATTTTCGACAGTAAAAAATTAATTTTTTAAAAATTTACTGTAGAAAAGGTAATCCCTGGCGGATTTAAAATTTGCGACAGTATAAAATTATTTTTTGAAAAATTTACTATAAAAAGGCAATCCCTGGCGGATTTAAAATTTGCGACAGTAAAAATTTTTTTTTGTAAAATTTACTGTAGAAAAGGCAATCCCTGGCGCAATTAAAATTTGCGACAGTAAAAAATTAATTTGTGAATAATTTACTATAGAAAAGGCAATCCCTGGCGTATTTAAAATTTGCGACAGTAAAAAATTAATTTTTGAAAAATTTACTATAGAAAAGGCAATACCTGGCGAATTTAAAATTTGCGCCAGTAAAAAATTAATTTTTGAAAAATTTACTATAGAAAAGGCAATCCCTGGCGCAATTAAAATCTGCGACAGTAAAAAATTATTTTTTGAAAAATTTACTGTAGAAAAGGCAATCCCTGACGCCATTTAAACTTGCGACAGTAAAAAATTAATTTTTGAAAAATTTACTATAGAAAAGGCAATCCCTGGCGTAATTAAAATTTGCGACAGTAAAAAATTATTTTTTTGCAAAATTTACTATAGAAAAGGCAATCCCTGGCGCAATTAAAATTGCGACAGTAAAAAATTATTTTTTGAATAATTTACTATAGAAAAGGCAATCCCTGGCGTAATTAAAATTTGCGACAGTAGAAAATTATTTTTTGAATAATTTACTATAGAAAAGGCAATCCCTGGCGTAATTAAAACTTGCGACAGTAAAAAATTAGTTTTTGAAAAATTTACTATAGAAAAGGCAATCCCTGGCGTAATTAAAATTTGCGATAGTAAAAAATTATTTTTTGAAAAATTTACAGTAGAAAATTCAATCCCTGCCGCAATTAAAATTTGCGACAGTAAAAAATTATTTTTTGCAAAATTTACTGTAGAAAAGGCAATCCCTGGCGCAATTTAAACTTGCGACAGTAAAAAATTAATTTTTGAAAAATTTAGTATAGAAAAGGCAATCCCTGGCGTAATTAAAATTTGCGACAGTAAAAAATTATTTTTTTGCAAAATTTACTATAGAAAAGCAATCCCTGGCGCAATTAAAATTTGCGACAGTAAAAAATTATTTTTTGAATAATTTACTATAGAAAAGGCAATCCCTGGCGTAATTTAAATTTGCGACAGTAGAAAATTATTTTTTGAATAATTTACTATAGAAAAGGCAATCCCTGGCGTAATTAAAACTTGCGACAGTAAAAAATTAATTTTTGAAAAATTTACTATAGAAAAGGCAATCCCTGGCGCAATTAAAATTTTCGACAGTATAAAATTATTTTTTGCAAAATTTACTGTAGAAAAGGCAATCCCTGGCGCAATTTAAACTTGCGACAGTAAAAAATTGTTTTTTGCAAAATTTACTGTAGAAAAGGCAATCCCTGGCGGATTTAAAATTTGCGACAGTAAAGAATTAATTTGTGAAAGTTTACTATAGAAATCGCAATCCCTGGCGCAATTAAAACTTGCGAAAGTAAAAAATTATTTTTTGCAAAATTTACTGTAGAAAAGGCAATCGCTGGCGCAATTAAAATTTGCGACAGTAGAAAATTATTTTTTGAAAAATTTACTATAGATAAGGCAATCCCTGGCGTAATTAAAATTTGCGACAGTAAAAAATTATTTTTTGTAAAATTTACTATAGAAAAGGCAATCCCTGGCGTAATTAAAATTTTCGACAGTAAAAAATTAGTTTTTGAAAAATTTACTATAGAAAACGCAATCCCTGGAGTATTTAAAATTTGCGACAGTAAAAAAATATTTTTTGAATAATTTACTATAGAAAAGGCAATCCCTGGCGTATTTAAAATTTACGACAGTATAAAATTAATTTGTTAAAAATTTACTATAGAAAACGCAATCCCTGGCGTGTTTAAAATTTGCGACAGTAAAAAATTAATTTGTGAAAAATTTACTATAGAAAAGGTAATCCCTGGCGCAATTACAATTTGCGACAGTAAAAAATTATTTTTTTGCAAAATTTACTATAGAAAAGGCAATCCCTGGCGTATTTAAAATTTGCGACAGTAAAAAATTATTTTTTTGTAAAATTTACTATAGAAAAGGCAATCCCTGGCGTATTTAAATTTTGCGACAGTAAAAAATTATTTTTTGAAAAATTTACTATAGAAAAGGTAATCCCTGGCGCAATTACAATTGGCGACAGTAAAAAATTATTTTTTTGCAAATTTTACTATAGAAAAGCAATCCCTGGCGTAATTACAATTTGCGACAGTAAAAAATTATTTTTTGAAAAATTTACTGTAGAAAAGGCAATCCCTGGCGTAGTTAAATTTTGCGACAGTAAAAAATTATTTTTTGCAAAATTTACTGTGGAAAAGGCAATCCCTGGCGCAATTAAAACTTGCGACAGTATAAAATTAATTTTTGAAAAATTTACTATAGAAAAGGCAATCCCTGGCGCAATTAAAACTTGCGAGAGTAAAAAATTATTTTTGTAAAATTTACTATAGAAAAGGCAATCCCTGGCGCAATTAAAATTTGCGACAGTAAAAAATTAATTTGTGAAAAATTTACTATAGAAAAAGCAATCCCTGGCGGATTTAAAATTTGCGACAGTAAAAAATTAATTTGTGAAAAATTTACTATAGAAAAGGCAATCCCTGGCACAATTAAAACTTGCGACAGCAAAAAATTATTTTTTGCAAAATTTACTATAGAAAAGGCAATCCCTGGCGCAATTAAAATTTGCGACAGTAGAAAATTATTTTTTGAAAAGTTTATTGTAGAAAAGGCAATCCCTGGCGCAAATAAAATTTGCGACAGTGAAAAATTATTTTTTGCAAAATTTACTATAGAAGAGGCAATCCCTGGCGTATTTAAAATTTGCGACAGTATAAAATAATTTTTTGAAAAATTTACAATAGAAAAGGCAACCCCTGGCGTAATTAAAATTTGCGACAGTAAAAAATTCATTTGTGAAAAATTTACTATAGTAAAGGCAATCCCTGGCGTAATTGAAATTTGCGACAGAAAAAAATTAGTTTTTGAAAAATTTACTATAGAAAAGGCTAAACCTGGCGTAATTAAAATTTTCGCCAGTAAAAAATTAACTTTTTAAAAATTTACTGCAGAAAAGGCAATCCCTGGCGGATTTAAAATTTGCGACAGTATAAAATTATTTTTTGAAAAATTTACTATAGAAAAGGCAATCCCTGGCGGATTTAAAATTTGCGACAGTAAAAATTTTTTTTTGTAAAATTTACTGTAGAAAAGGCAATCCCTGGCGCAATTAAAATTTGCGACAGTAAAAAATTAATTTGTGAATAATTTACTATAGAAAAGGCAATCCCTGGCGTATTTAAAATTTGCGACAGTAAAAAATTAATTTTTGAAAAATTTACTATAGAAAAGGCAATCCCTGGCGAATTTAAAATTTGCGCCAGTAAAAAATTAATTTTTGAAAAATTTACTATAGAAAAGGCAATCCCTGGCGCAATTAAAACCTGCAACAGTAAAAAATTATTTTTTGAAAAATTTACTGTAGAAAAGGCAATCCTTGGCGCCATTTAAACTTGCGACAGTAAAAAATTAATTTTTGAAAAATTTACTATAGAAAAGGCAATCCCTGGCGTAATTAAAATTTGCGACAGTAAAAAATTATTTTTTTGCAAAATTTACTATAGAAAAGGCAATCCCTGGCGCAATTAAAATTTGCGACAGTAAAAAATTATTTTTTGAATAATTTACTATAGAAAAGGCAATCCCTGGCGTAATTAAAATTTGCGACATTAGAAAATTATTTTTTGAATAATTTACTATAGAAAAGGCAATCCCTGGCGTAATTAAAACTTGCGAGAGTAAAAAATTAGTTTTTGAAAAATTTACTATAGAAAAGGCAATCCCTGGCGTAATTAAAATTTGCGATAGTAAAAAATTATTTTTTGAAAAATTTACAGTAGAAAATTCAATCCCTGCCGCAATTAAAATTTGCGACAGTAAAAAATTATTTTTTGCAAAATTTACTGTAGAAAAGGCAATCCCTGGCGCAATTTAAACTTGCGACAGTAAAAAATTAATTTTTGAAAAATTTAGTATAGAAAAGGCAATCCCTGGCGTAATTAAAATTTGCGACAGTAAAAAATTATTTTTTTGCAAAATTTACTATAGAAAAGCAATCCCTGGCGCAATTAAAATTTGCGACAGTAAAAAATTATTTTTTGAATAATTTACTATAGAAAAGGCAATCCCTGGCGTAATTAAAATTTGCGACAGTAGAAAATTATTTTTTGAATAATTTACTATAGAAAAGGCAATCCCTGGCGTAATTAAAACTTGCGACAGTAAAAAATTAATTTTTGAAAAATTTACTATAGAAAAGGCAATCCCTGGCGCAATTAAAATTTTCGACAGTAAAAAATTATTTTTTGCAAAATTTACTGTAGAAAAGGCAATCCCTGGCGCAATTTAAACTTGCGACAGTAAAAATTTATTTTTTGCAAAATTTACTGTAGAAAAGGCAATCCCTGGCGGATTTAAAATTTGCGACAGTAAAGTATTAATTTGGGGAAAATTTACTATAGAAAAAGCAATCCCTGGCGCAATTAAAACTTGCGACAGTAAAAAATTATTTTTTGTAAAATTTACTATAGAAAAGGCAATCCCTGGCGCAATTAAAATTTGCGACAGTAGAAAATTATTTTTTGAAAAGTTTATTGTAGAAAAGGCAATCCCTGGCTCAATTAAAATTTGCGACAGTAAAAAATTATTTTTTTCAAAATTTACTATAGAAGAGGCAATCCCTGGCGTATTTAAAATTTGCGACATTAAAAAATTAATTTTTGAAAAATTTACTATAGAAAAGGCAATCCCTGGTGTAATTAAAATTTGCGACAGTAAAAAATTCATTTGTGAAAAATTTACTGTAGAAAAGGCAATCCCTGGCGTATTTAAAATTTGCGACAGTAAAAAATTAATTTGTGAAAAATTTACTGTAGAAAAGGCAATCCCTGGCGTATTTAAAATTTGCGACAGTAAAAAATTAATTTGTGAAAAATTTACTATAGTAAAGGCAATGCCTGGCGTAATTAAAATTTGCGACAGTAAAAAATTAGTTTTTAAAAAATTTACTATAGAAAAGGCAAACCCTGGCGTAATTAACTTTTTCGACAGTAAAAAATTAATTTTTGAAAAATTTACTATAGAAAAGGCAATCCCTGGCGGATTTAAAATTTGCGACAGTATAAAATTATTTTTTGAAAAATTTACTATAGAAAAGGCAATCCCTGGCGCAATTAAAATTTGCGACAATAAAAAATTATTTTTTGAATAATTTACTATAGAAAAGGCAATCCCTGGCGTAATTAAAATTTGCGACAGTAGAAAATTATTTTTTGAATAAATTACTATAGAAAAGGCAATCCCTGGCGTAATTAAAACTTGCGACAGTAAAAAATTAGTTTTTGAAAAATTTACTATAGAAAAGGCAATCCCTGGCGCAATTAAAATTTGCGACAGTAAAAAATTATTTTTTGCAAAATTTACTGTAGAAAAGGCAATCCCTGGCGCAATTTAAACTTGTGACAGTAAAAGATTATTTTTTGCAAAATTTACTGTAGAAAAGGCAATCCCTGGCGCAATTTAAACTTGCGACAGTAAAAAATTAATTTTTGAAAAATTTACTATAGAAAAGGCAATCCCTGGCGTAATTAAAATTTGCGACAATAAAAAATTATTTTTTTGCAAAATTTACTATAGAAAAGGCAATCCCTGGCACAATTAAAATTTGCGACAGTAAAAAATTATTTTTTGAATAATTTACTATAGAAAAGGCAATCACTGGCGTAATTAAAATTTGCGACAGTAGAAAATTATTTTTTGAATAATTTACTATAGAAAAGGCAATCCCTGGCGCAATTTAAACTTGCGACAGTAAAAAATTATTTTTTGCAAAATTTACTGTAGAAAAGGCAATCCCTGGCGGATTTAAAATTTGCGACAGTGAAGAATTAATTTGTGAAAAATTTACTATAGAAAAAGCAATCCCTGGCGCAATTAAAACTTGCGAAAGTAAAAATTTATTTTTTGCAAAATTTACTGTAGAACAGGCAATCCCTGGCGTAATTAAAATTTGCGACAGTAAAAAATTATTTTTTGTAAAATTTACTATAGAAAAGGCAATCCCTGGCGCAATTAAAATTTGCGACAGTAGAAAATTATTTTTTGAAAAGTTTATTGTAGAAAAGGCAATCCCTGGCGCAATTAAAATTTGCGACAGTAAAAAACTATTTTTTTCAAAATTTACTATAGAAGAGGCAATCCCTGGCGTATTTAAAATTTGCGACAGTAAAAAATTAATTTTTGAAAAATTTACTATAGAAAAGGCAATCCCTGGCCTAATTAAAATTTGCGACAGTAAAAAATTCATTTGTGAAAAATTTACTGTAGAAAAGGCAATCCCTGGCGTATTTAAAATTTGCGACAGTAAAAAATTAATTTGTGAAAAATTTACTGTAGAAAAGGCTATCCCTGGCGTATTTAAAATTTGCGACAGTAAAAAATTAATTTGTGAAAAATTTACTATAGTAAAGGCAATCCCTGGCGTAATTAAAATTTGCGACAGTAAAAAATTAGTTTTTGAAAAATTTACTATAGAAAAGGCAAACCCTGGCGTAATTAAAATTTTCGACAGTTAAAAATTAATTTTTGAAAAATTTACTATAGAAAAGGCAATCCCTGGCGGATTTAAAATTTGCGACAGTACAAAATTATTTTTTGAAAAATTTACTATAGAAAAGGCAATCCCTGGCGGATTTAATATTTGCGACAGTAAAAATTTTTTTTTGTAAAATTTACTGTAGAAAAGGCAATCCTGGCGCAATTAAAATTTGCGACAGTAAAAAATTAATTTGTGAATAATTTACTATAGAAAAGGCAATCCCCGGCGTATTTAAAATTTGCGACAGTAAAAAATTAATTTTTGAAAAATTTACTATAGAAAAGGCAATCCCTGGCTAATTTAAAATTAGCGCCAGTAAAAAATTAATTTTTGAAAAATTTACTATAGAAAAGGCAATCCCTGGCGCAATAAAAATCTGCGACAGTAAAAAATTATTTTTTGAAAAATTTACTATAGAAAAGGCAATCCCTGGCGCAATTAAAATTTGCGACAGTAAAAAATTATTTTTTGAATAATTTACTATAGAAAAGGCAATCCCTGGCGTAATTATAACTTGCGACAGTAAAAATTAGTTTTTGAAAAATTTACTATAGAAAAGGCAATCCCTGGCGTAATTAAAATTTGCGATAGTAAAAAATTATTTTTTGAAAAATTTACTGTAGGAAATTCAATCCCTGCCGCAATTAAAATTTGCGACAGTAAAAAATTATTTTTTGAAAAATTTACTGTAGAAAATTCAATCCCTGCCGCAATTAAAATTTGCGACAGTAAAAAATTATTTTTTGCAAAATTTACTGTAGAAAAGGCAATCCCTGGCGCAATTTAAACTTGCGACAGTAAAAAATTAATTTTTGAAAAATTTACTATAGAAAAGGCAATCCCTGGCGTAATTAAAATTTGCGACAGTAAAAAATTATTTTTTTGCAAAATTTACTATAGAAAAGGCAACCCCTGGCGCAATTAAAATTTGCGACAGTAAAAAATTATTTTTTGAATAATTTACTATAGAAAAGGCAATCCCTGGCGTAATTAAAATTTGCGACAGTAGAAAATTATTTTTTGAATAAATTACTATAGAAAAGGCAATCCCTGGCGTAATTAAAACTTGCGACAGTAAAAAATTAGTTTTTGAAAAATTTACTATAGAAAAGGCAATCCCTGGCGCAATTAAAATTTGCGACAGTAAAAAATTATTTTTTGCAAAATTTACTATAGAAAAGGCAATCCCTGGCGCAATTTAATCTTGCGACATTAAAAATTATTTTTTGCAAAATTTACTGTAGAAAAGGCAATCCCTGGCGCAATTTAAACTTGCGACAGTAAAAAATTAATTTTGAAAAATTTACTATAGAAAAGGCAATCCCTGGCGTAATTAAAATTTGCGACAGTAAAAAATTATTTTTTTGCAAAATTTACTATAGAAAAGGCAATCCCTGGCGCAATTAATATTTGCGACAGTAAAAAATTATTTTTTGAATAATTTACTATAGAAAAGGCAATCCCTGGCGTAATTAAAATTTGCGACAGTAGAAAATTATTTTTTGAATAATTTACTATAGAAAAGGCAATCCCTGGCGCAATTTAAACTTGCGACAGTAAAAAATTATTTTTTGCAAAATTTACTTTAGAAAAGGCAATCCCTGGCGGATTTAAAATTTGCGACAGTAAAGAATTAATTTGTGAAAAAATTTACTATAGAAAAGGCAATCCCTGGCGCAATTAAAACTTGCGAAAGTAAAAATTTATTTTTTGCAAAATTTACTGTAGAAAAGGCAATCCCTGGCGTGTTTAAAATTTGCGACAGTAAAAAATTAATTTTTGAAAAATTTACTATAGAACAGGCAATCCCTGGCGCAATTTAAATTTGCGACAGTAAAAAATTATTTTTTGAATAATTTACTATAGAAAAGGCAATCCCTGGCGTATTTAAAATTTGCGACAGTATAAAAATTAATTTGTGAAAAATTTACTATAGAAAAGGCAATCCCTGGCGTGTTTAAAATTTGCGACAGTAAAAAATTAATTTGTGAAAAATTAACTATAGAAAAGGCAATCCCTGGCGCAATTACAATTTGCGACAGTAAAAAATAATTTTTTTCCAAAATTTACTATAGAAAAGGCAATCCCTGGCGTATTTAAAATTTGCGACAGTAAAAAATTATTTTTTGAATAATATACTATAGAAAAGGTAATCCCTGGCGCAATTAACACTTACGACAGTAAAAAATTATTTTTTGCAAAATTTTCTGTAGAAAAGGCAATCCCTGGCGCAATTAAAATTTGCGACAGTAGAAAATTAGTTTTTGAAAAATTTATTGTAGAAAAGGCAATCCCTGGCGCAATTAAAATTTGCGAAAATAAAAAATTATTTTTTGCAAAATTTACTATAGAAGAGGCAATCCCTGGCGTATTTAAAATTTGCGACAGTATAAAATTATTTTTTGAAAAATTTACTATAGAAAAGGCAATCCCTGGCGGATTTAAAATTTGCGACAGTAAAAAATTATTTTTTGTAAAATTTACTGTAGAAAAGGCAATCCCTGGCGCAATTAAAATTTGCGACATTAAAAAATTAATTTGTGAATAATTTACTATAGAATAGGCAATCCCTGGCGTATTTAAAATTTGCGACAGTAAAAAATTAATTTTTGAAAAATTTACTATAGAAAAGGCAATGCCTGGCGTATTTAAAATTTGCGACAGTAAAAAATTAATTTTTGAAAAATTTACTATAGAACAGGCAATCCCTGGCGCAATTAAAACTTGCGAAATTAAAAAATTATTTTTTGCAAAATTTACTGTAGGAAAGGCAATGCCTGGCGGATTTAAAATTTGCGACAGTAAAGAATTAATTTGTGAAAAATTTACTATAGAAAAGGCAATCCCTGGCGCAATTAAAATTTGCGAAAGTAAAAAATTATTTTTTGCAAAATTTACTGTAGAATAGGCAATCCCTGGCGTAATTAAAATTTGCGAGAGTAAAAAATTAATTTGTGAAAAATTTACTATAGAACAGGCAATCCCTGGCGCAATTAAAACTTGCGAAAGTAAAAAATTATTTTTTGCAAAATTTACTGTAGAAAAGGCAATCCCTGGCGGATTTAAAATTTGCGACAGTAAAGAATTAATTTGTGAAAAATTTACTATAGAAAAGGCAATCCCTGGCGCAATTAAAATTTGCGAAAGTAAAAAATTATTTTTTGCAAAATTTACTGTAGAATAGGGAATCCCTGGCGTAATTAAAATTTGCGAGAGTAAAAAATTAATTTTTGAAAAATTTACTGTAGAAAAAGGCAATCCCTGGCGTAATTAGAACTTGCGACAGTAAAAAATTAATTTGTGAAAAATTTACTATAGAAAAGGTAATCCCTGGCGCAATTACAATTTGCGACAGTATAAAATTAATTTTTGAAAAATTTACTATAGTAAAGGCAATCCCTGGCGTAATTAAAATTTGCGAGAGTAAAAAATTAATTTGTGAAAAATTTACTGTAGAAAAGGCAATCCTGGCGTATTTAAAATTTGCGACAGTAAAAAATTAATTTGTGAAAAATTTACTGTAGAAAAGGCAATCCCTGGCGGATTTAAAATTTGCGACAGTAAAAAATTATTTTTTGTAAAATTTACTGTAGAAAAGGCAATCCCTGGCGCAATTAAAATTTGCGACAGTAAAAAATTAATTTGTGAATAATTTACTATAGAAAAGGCAATCCCTGGCGTATTTAAAATTTGCGACAGTAAAAAATTAATTTTTGAAAAATTTACTATAGAAAAGGCAATCCCTGGCGTATTTAAAATTTGCGACAGTAAAAAATTAATTTTTGAAAAATTTACTATAGAAAAGGCAATCCCTGGCGGATTTAAAATCTGCGAAAGTAAAAAATTAATTTGTGAAAAATTTACTATAGAACAGTCAATCCCTGGCGCAATTAAAACTTGCGAAAGTAAAAAATTATTTTTTGCAAAATTTACTGCAGAAAAGGCAATCCTTGGCGGATTTAAAATTTGCGACAGTAAAGAATTAATTTGTGAAAAATTTACTATAGAAAAGGCAATCCCTGGCGCAATTAAAATTTGCGAAAGTAAAAAATTATTTTTTGCAAAATTTACTGTAGAATAGGCAATCCCTGGCGTAATTAAAATTTGCGACAGTAAAAAATTATTTTTTGTAAAATTTACTATAAAAAAGGCAATCCCTGGCGTAATTAAAATTTTCGACAGTAAAAAATTAGTTTTTGAAAAATTTACTATAGAAAAGGCAATCCCTGGCGTATTTAAAATTTGCGACAGTAAAAAATTTACTGTAGAAATGGCAATCCCTGGCGTATTTAAAATTTGCGACAGTAAAAAATTAATTTGTGAAAAATTTACTGTAGTAAAGGCAATCCCTGGCGTAATTAAAATTTGCGACAGTAAAAAATTAGTTTTTGAAAAAAATTACTGTAGAAAAGGCAATCCCTGGCGTAATTAAAATTTTCGACAGTAAAAAATTAATTTTTGAAAAATTTACTATAGAAAAGGCAATCCCTGGTGGATTTAAAATTTGCGACAGTATAAAATTATTTTTTGAAAAATTTACTATAGAAAAGGCAATCCCTGGCGGATTTAAAATTTGCGACAGTAAAAAATTAATTTTTGAAAATTTACTATAGAAAAGGTAATCCCTGGCGCAGTTAAAATTTTCGACAGTAAAAAATTATTTTTTGAAAAATTTACTATAGAAAAGGCAATCCCTGGCGCAATTAAAATTTGCGACAGTAAAAAATTATTTTTTGCAAAATTTACTGTAGAAAAGGCAATCCCTGGCGCAATTTAAACTTGCGACAGTAAAAAATTAATTTTTGAAAAATTTACTATAGAAAAGGCAATCCCTGGCGTAATTAAAATTTGCGACAGTAAAAAAATTATTTTTTTGCAAAATTTACTATAGAAAAGGCAATCCCTGGCGCAATTAAAATTTGCGACAATAAAAAATTATTTTTTGAATAATTTACTATAGAAAAGGCAATCCCTTGCGTAATTAAAATTTGCGACAGTAGAAAATTATTTTTTGAATAATTTACTATGGAAAAGGCCATCCCTGGCGTAATTAAAACTTGCGACAGTAAAAAATTAGTTTTTGAAAAATTTGCTATAGAAAAGGCAATCCCTGGCGTAATTAAAATTTGCGATAGTAAAAAATTATTTTTTGAAATATTTACTGTAGAAAATTCAATCCCTGCCGCAATTAAAATTTTGCGACAGTAAAAAATTAGTTTTTGAAAAATTTACTATAGAAAAGGCAATCCCTGGCGTATTTAAAATTTGCGACAGTAAAAAATTAATTTGTGACAAATTTACTATAGAAAAGGCAATCCCTGGCGTAATTAAAATTTGCGACAGTAAAAAATTATTTTTTGAAAAATTTACTATAGAAAAGGTAATCCCTGGCGCAATTACAATTTGCGACAGTAAAAAATTATTTTTTTGCAAAATTTACTATAGAAAAGGCAATCCCTGGCGCAATTAAAATTTGCGACAGTAAAAAATTATTTTTTGAATAATTTACTATAGAAAAGGCAATCCCTGGCGTAATTAAAATTTGCGACAGTAGAAAATTATTTTTTGAATAATTTACTATGGAAAAGGCAATCCCTGGCGTAATTAAAACTTGCGACAGTAAAAAATTAGTTTTTGAAAAATTTGCTATAGAAAAGGCAATCCCTGGCGTAATTAAAATTTGCGATAGTAAAAAATTATTTTTTGAAATATTTACTGTAGAAAATTCAATCCCTGCCGCAATTAAAATTTTGGGACAGTAAAAAATTGGTTTTTGAAAAATTTACTATAGAAAAGGCAATCCCTGGCGGATTTAAAATTTGCGACAGTAAAAAATTAATTTTTGAAATATTTACTATAGAAAAGGCAATCCCTGGCTTATTTAAAATTTGCGACAGTAAAAAATTATTTTTTGTAAAATTTACTGTAGAAAAGGCAATCCCTGGGCAATTAAAATTTGCGACAGTAGAAAATTAATTTATGAATAATTTACTACAGAAAAGGCAATCCCGGGCGTATTTAAAATTTGCGACAGTAAAAAAATAATTTTAGAAAAATTTACTATAGAAGAGGCAATCCCTGGCGTAATTAAAATTTGCGACAGTAAAAAATTAGTTTTTGAAAAATTTACTATAGAAAAGGCAATCCCTGGCGTAATTAAAATTTTCGACAGTAAAAAATTATTTTTTGAAAAATTTACTATAGCAAGGCAATCCTTGGCGCAATTAAAATTTGCGACAGTAAAAAATTATTTTTTGAATAATTTACTATAGAAAAGGCAATCCCTGGCGCAATTAAAATTTGCGACAGTAAAAAATTATTTTTTGCAAAATTTACTATAGAAAAGGCAATCCCTGGCGTATTTAAAATTTGCGACAGTAAAAAATTATTTTTTGAAAAATTTACTATAGAAAAGGCATTCCCTGGCGTAATTAAAATTTGCGACAGTAAAAAATTAGTTTTTGAAAAATTTACTGTAGAAAAGGCAATCCCTGGCGCAATTAAAATTTGCGACAGTAAAAAATTATTTTTTGAAAAATTTACTATAGAAAAGGCAAACCCTGGCGCAATTAAAATTTGCGACAGTAGAAAATTATTTTTTGAAAAATTTACTGTAGAAAAGGCAATTCCTGGCGGATTTAAAATTTGCGACAGTAAAAAATTAATTTGTGAAAAATTTACTATAGAAAAGGCAATCCCTGGCGCAATTAAAACTTGCGACAGTAAAAACTTATTTTTTGTAAAATTTACTATAGAAAAGGCAATCCCTGGCGCAATTAAAATTTGCGACAGTAGAAAATTAATTTTTGAAAAATTTACTATAGAAAAGGCAATCCCTGGCCTAATTAAAATTTGCGACAGTAAAAAACTATTTTTTGAAAAATTTACTATAGAAAAGGCAATCCCTGGCGTAATTAAAATTTGTGACAGTAGAAAATTAATTTGTGAAAAATTTACTATAGAACAGGCAATCCCTGGCGGATTTAAAATTTGCGACAGTAAAAAATTAATTTGTGAAAAATTTACTATAGAAAAGGCAATCCCTGGCGCAATAAAAATTTGCGACAGTAAAAAATTATTTTTTGAATAATTTACTATAGAAAAGTCAATACCTGGCGCAATTAAAATTTGCGACAGTAGAAAATTATTTTTTGAATAATTTACTATAGAAAAGGCAATCCCTGGCGTATTTAAAATTTGCGACAGTATAAAATTATTTTTTGCAAAATTAACTATAGAAAAGGCAATCCCTGGCGTATTTATAATTTGCGACAGTAAAAAATTAATTTTTGAAAATTTACTATAGAAAAGGCAATCCCTGGCGCAATTAAAATTTGCGATATTAAAAAATTATTTTTTGAAAAATTTACTGTAGAAAAGGCAATCCCTGGCGCAATTAAAATTTGCGACAGTAAAAAATTATTTTTTGCAAAATTTACTATAGAAGAGGCAATCCCTGACGCAATTAAAATTTGCGACAGTAGAAAATTAATTTTTGAAAAATTTACTATAGAAAAGGCAATCCCTGGTGTAATTAAAATTTGCGACAATAAAAAATTATTTTTTGAAAAATTTACTATAGAAAAGGCAATCCCTGGCGTAATTAAAATTTGCGACAGTAGAAAATTAATTTGTGAAAAATTTACTATAGAAAAGGCAATCCCTGGCGGATTTCAAATTTGCGACAGTAAAAAATTCATTTGTGAAAAATTTACTGTAGAAAAGGCAATCCCTGGCGTAATTAAAATTTGCGACAGTAAAAAATTATTTTTTGCAAAATTTACTGTAGAAAAGGCAATCTCTGGCGCAATTAAAACTTGCGACAGTAAAAAATTAATTTTTGAAAAATTAACTATAGAAAAGGCAATCCCTGGCGCAATTAAAACTTGCGACAGTAAAAAATTCTTTTTTGTAAAATTTACTATAGAAAAGTCAATCCTTGGCGCAATTAAAATTTGCGACAGTAGAAAATTAATTTGTGAAAAATTTACTATAGAAAAGGCAATCCCTGGCGTAATTAAAATTTGCGACAGTAAAAAATTATTTTTTTGCAAAATTTACTGTAGAAAAGGCAATCTCTGGCGCAATTAAAACTTGCGACAGTAAAAAATTAATTTTTGAAAAATTAACTATAGAAAAGGCAATCCCTGGCGCAATTAAAACTTGCGACAGTAAAAAATTCTTTTTTGAAAAATTTACTGTAGAAAAGGCAATCCCTGGCGCAATTAAAATTTGCGACAGTAAAAATTATTTTTTGCAAAATTTACT